>RPOG01007456.1:0-18215 GCA_008086565.1 Thalassoma bifasciatum | reverse complement strand
TTTTCAAACACTGATTCAAACTGCTCTTTGTGACCGTCCACTGGATAAAACGTGGTAAAATGCCTCATGGGTGCACTTCCAGTAGAGTGGATACAAAATGTGTCAAATGGGTGCCCTTCCAAAGGTAAAAAATGCCCCTGAGTTTCATGTAAAGAGTGTCCTCTATGGTGCCCTTCCAAGAGATAAAAATAAAAAAATATATACACGCCCTCTGGTTCACTACCATTGGATTAAAAAAATCCCTCTGGGTGCTTTACCAGTGAATAAAAAAATGACACTGTGCCCTTGTAGTGGATAAAACGTGACAAAGTGCCCTTTCAGTTCAGACGCCTTTCTAAAGGGTAAAATACCATAACGTGTCCTCTTGGTCAGTTAACCCTCTTAATAACTTTTCCTGTTGTCAACCATGGTGCCTCCTGCAGACATACTGCTTCTACTTAAGCTGAGTCTGTTCTGCACATATGAACATTATGCTTTCTCATTAAATAATTACGTAAAAAAAGATATATCGGATTAACTGATATCTGCTGTCTAACATCTTCCCACACATAGGTGTAAAAATTTTCTGTCACATAGCCACTAGTCTTCATTAGAGCAGCATAATACAATGTGTCTACATAATCCTTGTAATATACACATGCACAATATCCACATCACTAGGTTATGGGATGTATTGGACCCTGTCCTCACCCAATCACTTTACTGATAGATCTAAATGAGCATTAATTTATATATTTGACCACATTACATGTAACCTCTTGTACAGTTAGAGCACTTTTTTGGGGCTCTGTTATCTGACCTGCCGTTATCAGGGTTGGGCAAAGTGACGTGCAGTGAGTGGTCAAGTGACAGAGAGAGGGAGCAGTGAATGTGAGTGGAGCATAGTAGGGATCTGGACAATCTCACAATTTGTTTAGGGTCAATATCACATTAGATGCTTTATTTAGCACTTTCAGGGTTTAAAGCAGCAGCTTCCAGATTTGTGAGTTTAGCTTTGTCTTCAGTCAGAACAGACCCTCTGTTTGTGTTTGAGCTCTAATTTTAGATCCTCTGATTGCCCATTCAATTGCTTATTACATATCCTTCTTCCCATGCCATATGAGCTGCCATAAAACTTGAAACAGTCATATTTTAAAGTCCAAGTAAATTGTTGCCTAAAGTTTGCTTTGCTTCCTGCAGAAATCGCCCTTTTTCTCCTTCCAAAGTGGACCACACTGCAAAAACTGAAACCTAAGCAAGTCATTATTTAAAGTCAAATTTGTCTTATTTTTCTTGATAAGAGCTACCTACTAATGGTAAGTCCAGGTTATTTAAAGATAAAATGAGGTCTGGATTGTTTGTAAGAAGTAAAAAACAATCTGCTAATGGGAATTGGCTGGTGAAGTTTCTTGCTATTAGAAAGATGTCTTAATACAAGAAGCTTTTTTTCTTATTCCATTGGCAGATTTTTTTGTGACTTGTTACAAGTAATCAGACCTTTTTTTTTTTTTTTTTAATAACGTGAAAAAAGAGATTTTTATGAAATGGTCTAGTGAATGTGGCTCAAATCAAGAAAAATGAGACAATTTTTCACTACAAATAAGACAATGACTTGCTTTGATTTCAGATTGCAGTGCATCGTCACAAAATACATTGTTCTAGAAATGTCTCTAAAATTACTTTCCATTTATCCACATCTCTGGAAAAAGATTATTCAAGCCTGCAAAAAAGGCAAAATGCAGGAGGAGGACAAACTCTGTGAGCTAAGTGATCCGCTCAGCCTGAGAGTGAACCACTGTCTCTGGTTCTGACACACAGGCTGGAGGAAGTTAACATATTTAATAAATATTGCCGTAATTATTCACAAATGATTGAATCTCGGTGCAGGAGTGTGTTATTAAAAGTCTGACCTGATGTGAGCAGAATCACTTGCAGGAAATAATATAGATCAATTTCAGTAATTAACGGATTAACAGCTCAACATAGCAAAGCATTAAACTTACAAAAAGCAATATATATCACAAGAAACAAAAATGTCACGATATCATTCTCTCCAGCCCCAGCCTTCATACTTCCTTTGACCAAAAAAGGCTTTACTGTTAATTTCAGTCTGTACATGGGAGCTTGAATTCTCATTTCTCATCCATTATTGTTTGATTCCTTCTATTCCATGTCCATCCGGCAGCATCAACAGAGGAGATTTGGTCGTACTTGGCTCAGACCTGACATCATTTTCAGTCAAACCCTCACTCCTGACGTCTGTGTCCTTGTTTTCAGACCCTGGGATTCAACAGAAGGACCAATCTCAGGAACATACATTCACAGTGTGCCCATGTCTGCTGCTTCCAAAGCTTATGTTACACTTCTCTCTCCAACACACAGCCAGGAAAAACAACAGGGATCCTTTTTTTAAAGTTTGAATCTGGGGCAACGTTTCTTTTTCATTCCCTCTCAGCGTGGACCGTAATAGATCCATCAACGTCAGCCTCAAAGTTCGAGCCAAGTGTTCTGCCCGGCCATGATTTGATGGCTTCCATATGAGTGGGAATCCTCTCATGTCATAATAGGAACTGCAATCAGGATCAGTGTAAGAGAGGCTGATTTTCTGTCATAAAAAATATGAATTCACGTCTACCTGTTCACTTTGAGGCTGTCTGAACCCAGAAGGTTGTGAGCGCTCACCATGTGCCGCTGTTACTGTTGTCATTCTTCATCCTGCTTCATCGGTGTGCCATAAATGCTGGATTCAGCCTTGAGGACAGGGATAATTCTGGAGACAGCACTTATACTGTGGGATAAAATGGCCCTGTCGTCCACAATCCAAGCTCAAATCCATCAGGCCCACTCCTCGCTCCTCCAGGATGGTGAAGAATTTGACACAAACCGGACATTTTTTGAGATATAACAAAGTACTATGAGCTTTTTCAGGAATAAACTCATTAACAGTAAAACATTAGGGTAAGAAAGTCTATACTAAAAGTTTATTAAAAGCATAATGAAAAATGATGCACTATGGGAATAGAAAGCTTAAATCCTGAAAGGTTATTAAACACTGGCAGCTGTGAATTGACTGAACACTGAAGCCGCACAAACTGTGAGGGGAAAGGTCAAGTGTGAAATTTATTCTGGATCCTGCTTAGCAGCCCACTTACAACAAGACAGAAACAAGATGGTTTTCTTGTATTTATAGTCTATGATTTTTTATTTCTTCAGATCATTTCCACAGAAGAAAGAGTTACAGTGACAGATTTTGGACTCAAAGGTGTGGAAAGTAAGATCACAGGCAGGCTGGGAATTAATACATGAAAACATAAAACATAAGACTTTATTTGACAATAACAGCCCCTTTAACCATTATGGGTCACTTTGAATAAATAAATAAATTAATACTATGCAATGCATTCTATCACTACCTTTTAACGTTGCTTTTAACATGCACTTTTTAACCCTGTGATGCATAGTGGTCACTAAAGTGGACACCTATTTAAAAGTTATTTACACGTAAATTCAGTGGTTCATGTGGTGGAAGTTCATATAAGCCTGTGTCAGGATATTTTTGTTATATATATATATATATATATATACATTTTTTTAAGTGATAAACAAACATTTGAGGGTAAAACAGCGTTATAACTATAAATTATTCAGAAATAAAATGGATGAAAGAGAGTTGAAATGCTTCGCAAAGCATTAAAAAAAATATTCATGAAATTAAACAAAAAAAAGGAGTCAAACAAAAAAATATTATATAATATAGTTATATTTTCATTACATTCACACTGTTTTAAGTTGAATGCTCAGTTACAGATATTTTTTTTTAAAGAAAAGGAAAACTTTTTTTGCTTTAAGACAAATAAAAATACTCAAGGGAAAAATCCTGACACTGACTTTCATAATTCATGTATCAGAGGGTTAAATGTACTGTTTTGGTTTTCCATGCTATAACTGTCATGTTATAGTTTTGTATATTGCCCTATTGTTTTTAACCTGCTCTTTTTATCATTTACCATGAAAAAGTGTCTTTAAGTTCTTGAAAAGCGCTCGATAAGTCAATAAAATGCATTGCCATTTATTTATTTATTTATTTATAATACACATACATTTGTTCCTTTCTTATGAGTTCTAGTTGGTCCAGCAGTTACTCGGCTGTTGTGTAACTTTTCTAGTTGGCCTGTTTTTACCATTCAAGCATATATTGGTACAGTAGTTGAGCTTTGGTAGCATAGAGTGAGTGTTATTTCAGGCAGTCCTGGTCAGGGATTGGAAAGAGTTTTTCTCATCAAACCAGGCTCCCAGACGATTTTTTTCTACATCTTCTTTACTACCTTATTTTCTCTAATCCATGGTTACAACCACCTGAGGGGGAACGGCTGCTGAAAGTGACAAAGCTGGTTTGCCTCACTGTTTATCCAGTATACTACGTGCAGCAAAGCGTCCACTTTCTTCTCTGAGTGGCATCTTCTGGGTAAAGTAGAATAATCTAAGAGTACACCTCTGTATTGCATGGATCTATGGGTTGCACTGATACACCAAAGTTCTCGTATGTGTTACACCCAAGCCCCATGGGGTTTTAGCTTTAAAACTTACTGAAATAGGACAGAAATGAAACAGAGGTCTGAGAAATACCGGTCAATAGCACGCCTCTGCTGAAACTGTGAAAGGGAACAAATGAGTCTGAGAGATGTTTGTGGAGATGACCTGAGACTCAAATAAGGATCTGACTTCCACACACTACTATATCTGGGCCATAATCACACCCTAATTCACACAATCATAAATCTTCTCCCCTGGCTCTGATGTCAGCCCTATCAAAGGCACACACACACACACACACACACACACACACACACACACACACATATAATGTTCATCATAAACTACTGCAGGAGGATATTTTTAACAATTCATTTCAATGTCTTCCCAGTGCCAAAGTTTGGCTCCTTTGAAGTTTGAGTGGAAGTGTAAGAGAGGGCCGGTTTAATAACCAAGAGGACGTTCAAAGCGTTCAGACAGCCATAAAGTTAAGCCAGCTGAAAAACAACATAATAAAAAATGGCATTTCAGAGAAAACGGATCATGTTCAAGAGGGCTCTACATGTTAAATTAAAAGAGAATATCAAAGAGCCTGACAGAATTTCAAAACACACATATCACATCCTCTGGAGGGGGTAAATAATCTGTTTACAGTGCCTGGAAGGATAACGAAAGGGTGTGGTGCAGATCCTGAAATCAGGAACAGGTCCATGCAGAAAACAAGATGACATTCAGTGATATAATCCCCACGTCTGAGACTGTAATTGCTTTGAAACAAAATCCAATCACCTTCTTTCTTTTATGTCTTTGACAAATGAAGGTCGAAAGAGCAGGGATTGATACAGAGAAGGGGTGTTACAGGTGTTCACAGGAATTAATAGAGAAACAGGAGGAAGCAGAAGAGAGGATGGAACATGAAATGTCACAATCTTATAAAGGAGCACAGATAAAGTTATTGAAAAGTAGATTTCTGACCTTTGAACATGAGATACCCAGATGCATTTTACACTTTGAGTGATCAGTTTTAGTAGATGAGTTTGTGATATAAGCCTTTTAGCAGATGCAATTAACCCCAAGTTTAATCTTAGAGCTCACAGGTTATTATCTGGTGATGATATTGCCAATGAAAACCATTTGTGGGCAACTTCTTGGAGCTCTCAATGGTAAGACATTGGCACAACTTTTGAATTTTATTTCAGTATTTTAAAAGAAAACTCACAACTCCAGAAAAAAATATTTTTGAGCAAATTGTTTGCTGGACTTTAATTCCTAAAGGAGCCATGATAACTTTTGAAAAGCTAGCATTAGTGCTTGGGATAAAGACTCCACTTCCCATAAGCCATTGCTACCCATTGTCGCGACCTTCCAAGATGTGTATGTTTCAGTTTATTTTTGGGACACTTGATGGAGAGTAGATCTTCTTTTCAACACTGCTTTTATTTTGTTCAAGACAACTTTTTACTGGATGCAATGCAATGACAGTTACATAGCAATACTGTTTGAAATATGACAACTAAAAAAAATTTGTAAGTTAGTACTGTAGTTTAGTAGCCGGCTACATTTAGCGCAACTTACAGCCCGGTGCTCTGGGCGGATGTGTCTGTGGGCGCAATGTTAGTAAATCCTGTTTATGTTCTACCAGTGCTCATCTACCAACTCTATCCTCACCAAGCAGAGCAACTGTAACCTGGCTCTTTATTGATGGACTCTCAGGTTTGAACAGATCACTGCAGAATAACTGCTGTATGTGAGATGGAATGAACTTTATCACAAACAGCTTAGCCCATATTTTAGCCTTTAGCCCATGCTCTATCACTCTCCCTTCCAGTTTTCTCCTGCTCTTCTGTCGTTTTTCTGTCAAACGGTCCAGTTCTCGTTTTCAACATTATTACCAAATAGATTACAGAAATCATTATTAGCAGAAAAGAAACACAGATCTCTCTTTTCACTGCTAAATTTTGTCAGCCTGCGTTGTGTTGTCATAGAGACTTTGACTTCACGTAAATCAATCTGGTCAAGTCTGACCCAATCGGGAAATAACATTTGGAAAAAAAAAACGATTTAAGCACTGATAGTCTCATTTGAAGTTCTGGATTATGATCAGGCTTATATCTAGATATCAGAGTTTTTCAAGATCACTTAGAAAAGTCCTGACAGTCCCTTCAAAGTAAAAGCTGCAGATGGTCAACAGGTTTGAAGAATATTTTGTGGTGGATTACATTTCAATTTTTGCTCCTCAAAGGCCATTTTTGATAGACAGAAACAACGACCCTAAAAGTCAGTCAAGCATCCAATTATCCAACTACTGTGAGCTTCAAAAATGCATGACACTTTGTCCTAACTCTTTTGATATTTAGAAAACCTAAGAATTGAATTGAAGCTGTACATGTTTGTAACACTAGCGACCTGACAGCTTATTTCTAAGCTTAGAAAACCTTGAGAACATCATCTGGTGTGAACCCGTCTGTAAAAACAGTTTTGCTCCATCCAGTGGTGATCATATGTGCTGGTTAGCAGTCAGTTTAGCCACCAAAGTTTATTATTTCCAAATACAAATTAAAAGCTGATATTGTGCTTTTGTTTGAACCGTTTCCCATCTAAGAGATAACAATCATAAAACGACTGGTTTGCCATTTTTATCAAAAGCTCATATAAGAAATTTCATTTTAGCTACATGTTTTGGACATCAAGAACAATAAAAATAGATTTGAAAGCTTCTAAAGCAGGGAAGAAGATGACGTAACGAAAATACAGACAACTGAAAATGTGCTTTGTTCACAAAAACCATCCATCCTGCTGTGAGATTAAAGAGTTAGTAAATACAGCAGAGCAACATCTGTGTGGATAGAAGAGAGGATGAAACCTGAGAGGAGCGGTCCCTCCTTCCCCGCCTCCTGCCATCGCTCTCCAGCACATTAATTGAGTTTGGATGGATTGGAGATCGATGGCAGGGAGGCCCCTCGACGGTTCAGTGGTAAGAGGGATTAAAATTTGAAATCAATTAGTCTTGTGTCTGCAAACCCTTACCTCTGCGGGAAAAGGGGAAAATCAATTAAGGAAATTAAAAGTTGAAGCAGCGACAAGAAAGTCATTTTCAACGAGCTTCTCCGCTTTCATCTCTGCCGGAGCTCAGGGCCCGAGTGGCTCTGAGGATCAGATGGTGCCTTTATCTCAGCTCCTCAGAAGAGGTTTGGCCCCGTGGAGATATTCAGGGGAGGTATCTGACCTTTGAACTTCTGGCCTCTGAAGTGAGGGACTCCCAAGCACACCTGGCTCACTGTGCTGCTGGAAACACACACATACACACATATACACACACTGCAACCGCAACAGCAGTTTAAAATTGCAAACATAAAAAGCCAGAAATCCATTAGATAAAGGTTGTTAATTTCAGGTATAGAGAGAAAAGCCCTGAAGATTTTAACCATGTAGTATAAAATACTATTTTGCTCTGAATTTCACCTTTAAAGCCTGAAGCTCTCATACATCAAACTGAAACTTCAAGGGCCAGAAGCTCCTGCCTCGCTTTCAAATAATCCTTAGGAAGTCCTCTCTCATGGCAAAGAAGTATTTATGCTTCCTATCTCACACAACCCCTACACATGAGTGTATATTGTCTAAAAGCATCATTTGAGCTTCTCATGATGTTTTTATGGATGAAGTGAAGGAGCAGAGAATAAAAGATAGGTGCTGGATCCAGAGATAGAGAGGTCAGAGGTAAAGAGACAGAGAGGCTCTTTGAAGATGACGCTCTGTTCTGCCTGGTAACAGAGCTCTCGGTGCAGCCAGAGCAATCATCAGCCTCTCTGCAGGATCATCACCAGGGGTCAGAGGTCAGCCAGAGACAAAACACTAACAGGAGGAGACGTGTGAGCAGTGAGGACACGACTCAAAACACATGACCACACAGAAAGAGAGAGAAATACCCTTTTTTTCTTAGATATATGGAAACAAAAATTTCTGGAGCAAGAAATGTTTTTTTTTTCCCTTTTCCACCAAAGAATTTAAACCCTTTCATGATACAGGTCCTGCATGTTAATAAAGTGTGAGCATGTTTATTTCCACTTTAGTATTCTGCAGCTGGATAACCTGAAAACATCTAAATATGTAATGCACCTTTTATAACATTTGATGCATTTTGGAAACTGCCTTCTTTTTTTTCTGCAAGTCACCAAAATGCAGGAAATTAAAACAAGGAAATCACAAATCAGCTCACCTTGTCTTTACAATGTTTAAAGTCACTTCAATAAAATAAATATTTGTATCACAGTTTTACTACATGGCTGTGTTAGATAATTGCCTCTGATTGGCCAAAACCTCCCAAGAACTGTAAATATTTCTCAAAAGCAAAAACAATGCCAGAGATAACTCACTGTAGCAGCATAGAATTAACGCTGTTTGTACGTAGCTCAGGTAGGTTTTCGGTTCAATTAATGGGGCGCCTCTCTGGGCCAATCGTGGCAAAGGGGAGAGAATTTAAGTTGTGGTCCTCCCCCTGCTTCTTCCTCTCTCTGCTCTTGTTGGCTTCCGGGTCGCGCTGTGCGAGGGCGACCGCGTGGTTTAAGTTGTGTGCTCCGGTGTTGTGCGTCTCTGCTCCGGTTTGTGGTGAGTCTCCTCTCCGTCTCCCTCTCTCTGCGTTTAACGGAGCATGCTCAGATGGCTAACGCTAGTGTAATCACAGGTGGACACTTGTTGCCGTTGGCTCTCTCTCTCTCTCCCTCCTCTGGTGCGTGTGTGTGTGCGCGCGCTCGCCGCGTCTACTGTGGAGGTAAGTGTAGTTTTATAATGTAGGTCGCGGCCGCATCGTTGTCAGCTTTCAACTGTGCTAACGCTAGTGTCTGTTAGGTGAAACTGACGTCACCACCAGCTGATCGGACCGCTGCTGCTTTGTGGGGGGGCTGCTCCACTGCTGCGTTGTGGAGGCTGCTCTACTCTGCTTAGAGGAGCTGCGCTGCTCCGCCTACGTCTACTCTGCTTTGTGTGGGGCTGCTCTGTTGCGTGTTCTCCGCTTGGTGTGGGGTTGTTCCACTCTGCTGTGCCCTGTGAAGGGTGTCGTTGGGGCTAGTTGCTTCTGGCAGTTACCGGCCAGTCCCCATGCATCCCCGTTAAAAGTCTCCGACCTCCCCACTATTCTTAACTCTCTGCTTCCTTTTAAGTGTGATTGTGTCAATTTGGGTTTTGTGCATTATTTCTCTAGGTTTGGGATTATTTTGTGTAACTTTAGGGTTTAGTTTGCTTTGTTTAGTGTGTCCTTTGGGTTGGGTTATTTTGTGTAGGTTTGCTTATTTTCTTTTGTTTAGATAATTGGTATAGTTATTCTTTTTGTTTATTATCTTCACAGTCCTTTCTTTTTGGTTAAATAAGACACCCTTATTTTGGTTTGTCCTTTTTGAGTAAGAATCTCTTTTGTTTTGATTCATTTTGTTATTGTGTTTGGGGTTTCTTTTGAGTATTCTTGTTATTATATTTAGGAATTAGTTTCTTGTTTCATCTTTTGTTGCATTTATTATCATTTTCTTTTGGTTTATTCATCCCATAATTGTGTTTCCTTTCTTTCAGCTGCTGAGGGCCAGTGGTGGTGGTGCTGGTGCCAGGTGGTGGGATCCCCCCCTTTTTGGTGTGCTGTGTGTTCCCGGGATTTGGTTTGGTCACTACCCTGTGTGTGTGTCACTTGTGCCTGGGTGCTTTTCATTTGCTTTCTTTCAGTTGGTGGATACCTCCCCTTTCACTAGCCCTCCTCTCCACAGGTACCCTCAGCACCTGAATATTTCTTTTGTGTTTTTCTTCCCTTACCCCTTTTGTGTGAGTGTTGTTTTTAATGATCGTTTTTTAAAATTTGTTTAACAAATAAAGATCGTTTTTATTACACGGGAAACCACGTCTCAAGCCCTTGAGTATAACGAACCTGTGTGTCTTGAGTGTTAAATTGTTAATTCCCTGGGTGAAATTCCCAGGGTGGCGTTGTCTGGCAACACAAAAAATTTGTATTGACTTTGGTCAATGTGAACATCAGATGTGCAAAAACAACTGTCTGACATAACTACCTAGCCCTCGCCACATCACACTTTACATCAAATAAGTCTGTGTCATGACTTTGGTGCATTTCACCAAACCCTGGATTGAAATGGGTCTGGACCTCTCCTCTCCACTGGGGCCCTGTGTTGGACCCTGTGGCCGCTGTCAGCTCTCTGCTTCTGAGGGCCTTTGTGGGAATGTTTTAAACTGGATGTAAAGCACTTTGTGCTACATTTCACTGTATGGAAAGTGCTTTATAAATAAAGTTTGATTGATTGATTGATTGATTGGACTTAAGTTCTGTTGAGTTTTTAAATCTGTAAACATTCAAGCAAGATATGTTAAGCTACATCCTAGACTGTGAGCATGAAGTGTGATATTAAAGTAAGTTAGCTATCTCTACTCATAGTTACCATGTTGATCATTAACAAGGATAAATATGAAAATTTATACAGTTTTTAATACACAAATGAAGGTCATTTGATTTGAATAATTGCTGAGATTTAAGCTACTGGAGGTTGGATTTGAGATATTATATTGAATTTAAAATGCTTGAGCTGAAGTTGAATTTATGTTCTGAAACTGAACTTACTTTGAAATAGTTTTTTAACTTGCTTGAAAATCCAACTCTCTGTATCCCTTAAATCAAAATAAGAAAAAGAAAAAACAAATTTCACTACAAACTTCACCTGTTCAAAGTTACTAAATGTTTCTTGGTGTGACTCAGCTGAAAACAAGTTTTCCAGCAGTGGTGACACTTCCAGCAGGAATCAGTGACAGCAGCTTTAGTCTGCAGTCTCTTGGGTCTCTCTTTAGCCCTCTTCATGTCTGCTTGGTTTGATTCTGTCTGTTTGGTGGGAAGCAGACACACTTATTGAACACGGACACTTATTGTTAGTCAACTTCACTGTCCACATTCTCAGTGCAACAAATGCTGTTTGTTTCCAGAGCTGCCACTTAAGTGCTTCAAAATTCAAAGTAAGACCATACAAGTGATTCATTTCTGCCCATTCATGCTAAAAACTTTGCCATAAGTTACTTCAAAGTTTCATCCACAGTGTAAATTGTATTGAAAAATGTTCTCTTATTTAATGCATCAGGCTCAGATGATCATTCCCCAGCGCTCACAATGTACTTTTAATGCTGTACGAGCACCACTTTAGGAAGCACTAAACTTAGTGAAGAACTCACATCCACACACACTCAGTGCACACTCAGTGGATAAAGGAGCTCTTATGTCAGAGTCAGAGAGAGGAAAGAAAGAGCTCCTCCACTCCGTCTGCCTACAAAAGCAGCAAACGGGCTTTGATATCAGTGAAGAGAAGTTTCCTCTGAGACCAGTTGGAAGTAATCTATTCTGTACGTATAAAGAAACAGAGCCTTTTCCCTGCCCCGCACTCGTCCTGCAGCAGAGAGAGTTTCCAAGAGAGCGTGATGGAATGAAAAGAGGGGCACGGGGTAAGGGCGTAAAAGGATATGAGGGGAGAAAAGAAGCTAGGAAAGAGGAGACGGGGCGAGAGGAGGAGGGAGAGAGGGCGAGGGGTGAGGGAAAGTGAGTGATGGGGGNATTTCTTTTGTGTTTTTCTTCCCTTACCCCTTTTGTGTGAGTGTTGTTTTTAATGATCGTTTTTTAAAATTTGTTTAACAAATAAAGATCGTTTTTATTACACGGGAAACCACGTCTCAAGCCCTTGAGTATAACGAACCTGTGTGTCTTGAGTGTTAAATTGTTAATTCCCTGGGTGAAATTCCCAGGGTGGCGTTGTCTGGCAACACAAAAAATTTGTATTGACTTTGGTCAATGTGAACATCAGATGTGCAAAAACAACTGTCTGACATAACTACCTAGCCCTCGCCACAAACTTGGCGTTGTCGGCAGGATATACTCTCCTGAAAGGCTGAGACGTGTGTTCCTCTTGTTTTCATTGTGTTGTTTTGTTTAACTATCTTGTGTACTGACTGTGTTTCTTGTGTATGCAGAGTGGAGTGTGGAGCATTTGAAGACAAAGCAGCAGTGGTTCTCAGCGGATCCTGGTGACGGTTCTGGTGAGGGTTAACTAACTTTTACTTGCAGGCTTAGCTTTTGTGGTGCCGTTGCGCCATCTTTAAGTGCCAATAGTATATTGTTTTTTTTTGCCTAGTTATGGATGAAGACATTCAGGAACTTAGAGCACTGGTCGCACAGTTGAAAGCTGACAATGAGCGGTTGCGACAGGAACAGGCTGGCCCTAGTACTATTCCATCTACCTCTTCAGCACCCCCTATTGCCCCCTCTATTGCTAGTGTCTCTGCACGTCTCTCTGATTAAAAACAGGGATCTCTATCCTTCACAGGTCAGAAATCCCCTTCCCATCCATATCCAAACTTACTCACCTATCAGGAGGTGCAGGCGTGTATGAGGGCCCGGCATCTGTCTCGACCTGACCAGGCGTTTTTCCTGTTTGATCACCTAGAGGGTGAAGCCAGAGATGAGATCAAGTATCGCTCCAGCGCGGAGAGAGAGGACCCGGAGAGTATCCTTGCCATTTTGCGGGAGTTGTATGGATGCACAGAGTCCTATGTTGCCTTACAGGAGGCATTCTTTTCCAGGAAGCAGGAAGAGGGTGAGACTCTTCAGGAGTTCTCCCTAGCTTTGATGGGTCTTATGGAGAAAGTGAAGCAGCGTGCACCTGCAGCTTTGTTAAATTCTGAGGCCCTTTTGAGAGATCAGTTTGTAGAGCAAGTGTTGAATAGTTCTTTGCGCCGTGAGTTAAAGCAGCTGGTACGCAGACAGCCTAATTCCACTTTGCTTGATGTCAGAGCAGAGGCCATTCAGTGGGAGCGTGAAGGTTTACCTGGCGGCGCTAGGGGCCGCAGTCACTCAGTCCCTTTAATGCTTGGTGTCCAGTATGGTGTCCATGGTGGTCCTCAGGTACCTGTCTCTTCCTCTTCTGTGTCTGAGATGAGTGAAATGAAGGAAATGTTGAGGTGCCAGCTTCTCGTCGAATTAGTCGAGTGACTTTCGTAACGAGCGAATGTCTTGGGGGTTGTCATGTGAGCAGGTGGAGCAAGACCGGGATATCATACGGTGCGCTGTAACCAGCCGGGTCATATTGCGAGAAATTGTGATGGAGTGCGTGTTTCATCTCGCCCACAGGCCCCCTCACGACCCCCATACACCCCTGGTAGACAGTCTCGCAACGCACCGGTGCCGGGAAACTAGTGCCCACCGAACTGCAGAGCCACAGTTTAGGTGGGGCCGCTACTGGCTCACATGAGGTTTCGAATAGTTCAGAGGCGTCATTCGAGTAAAGAAGAACAGGAGTAAATCTACACCTGTACCCACCATAATTTCAGGGGACAAATCAACTATGACCCAGGTACCACTGGTGTCAAAGGCTCTCGAAGAAGGCGGTCGTGAAACTCGGAACCCCAGTCCTCGCAGAGTCTAGTACAGTGACCAACCTCGAGTTTCGACGATTACCAAACCGATAAGGTATAGTTGGCTACCTGGAGCTCGAAGTAAAACTTTGTGGCAAGTTGATGCCCCACTGTGGAGTGTTGGTGGTGAGGGACCCCCCTGGAGGTGTGCCGACTCGAATGCCTGGTGTTTTAGGAATGAATGTGATGCGTAAGTGCTACCAAGAGCTTTTTGTGCAACATGGTGCGGCTTTGTTTGCACAGCCCTGTGTTTTGGAGGCCCCTAAGTCTGTTTTGCAGGCACTGCAGCAGTGTCGTGTTGATAATTCTCAGGTCCCCAGTGATTGTCCAGGACGGGTAAAGGTCAGGGGTAAGAGAGCCTGGCGGATCCCGGGTGGAGCCATGAAGGTCGTGACTGCCACCTGTTCGGAGCAGTACTCTGGTTCCACTGTCCTTTTTGAGCCCTTGGATTCTGGTTTGCCTGCTGGTTTGTTGGCTTCCCCAGCTCTGGTTAGAGTAGTCAGAGGTACAGCTTTTATACCTGTTGTAAATGTAGGTTCCACTGAGGTGCTGTTGCATCCCCGCACAGCTGTTGGCACGCTGGATTTTGTAAATGTTGTCAGTCTCCCTGCAGGGGTCACTGAGGTGCCATCAGGTGTGGCCACTCTGTCCTCACAGACAGTTTCTTCCAGCGTGCAGCAGCAGGTTGAGGATATGGATCTGTCCTCTTTGTCTGCTAAGGAACAGGTTCAGGTAAAGTCTGTGTTGAAGCAGTATGCCACTGTCTTTTCAGCTCATGATGGAGACTTGGGTTGCACAAACCTCATCTCTCATGACATCCCTCTGGTTGATGATGTGCCGGTCCGGCAACGCTACAGGCGTATCCCACCCTCTGAATACGAGGTCGTGAAGGAACACATCAACCAGCTGCTTTCATCTCAGGTCATTCGAGAGAGTAGTAGCCCCTATGCGTCCCCAATTGTGTTGGTGAGGAAAAAGGATGGATCCATCCGCATGTGTGTTGATTATAGACAGCTCAACAGTAAAACTCGTAAGGATGCTTTTCCCTTACCCCGCATAGAGGAGTCCCTTGACGCTCTGTCTGGTGCTTGTTTGTTTTCTACCCTTGACTTGGCTAGTGGTTACAATCAGGTTCCTGTCACTGAAGTAGACCGTCCCAAGACCGCGTTTTGTACACCTTTTGGCTTGTTTGAATGGAACAGAATGCCCTTTGGACTTTGTAATGCACCTGGTACTTTTCAGAGGCTAATGCAGCGTATCTTTGGTGATCAGCAGTGTCAGTCACTATTGTTGTATCTGGATGATATTGTTGTGTTTTCTTCCACCGTAGAGCAACATCTGGAAAGGCTGAAGTTAGTGCTGGGTCGCTTACAACAGGAAGGCCTTAAAGCTAAGTTAAGTAAGTGCTCCTTCTTTCAAAAGAAAGTGAGCTACTTGGGCCATGTTATTTCTGGTGAAGGTGTCTCCGCAGATCCGAGCAAACTTGAAGTGGTAGCCAATTGGCCGATTCCCACTACTGTCTCGGAGCTGCGGTCCTTTCTTGGCTTCGCGAGTTATTACAGGCGTTTTGTTGAGGGGTTTGCCAAGCTGGCAGCTCCCCTCCACAAAGTTGTAGCTGAATGTGGTAGCACCAGGGCAGGTAAGAGGTCAGAGCGTTTTATTGTGAGTTCTTGGACTGATGAGTGTCAGCAAAGTTTTGAGGCATTAAAAACTAGGCTCACCACTGCACCAGTGTTAGCCTATGCCGATTTTTCACTCCCCTTTATTTTAGAGGTGGATGCTAGCCATGGTGGCTTGGGAGCCGTGCTCTCGCAGGAGCAGGACGGAAAGGTGAGGCCCATAGCATACGCTAGTCGAGGCCTGAGACCCCCAGAAAGGAACATGGTAAATTATAGTTCCATGAAGCTCGAGTTCTTGGCCCTTAAGTGGGCCATGACTGAAAAGTTTAGAGAGTACCTTTTGGGTAATAAGTGCATTGTCTACACCGATAATAACCCCCTCAGTCATTTGTCCTCTGCTAAACTGGCTGCCACCGAGCAGAGGTGGGCAGCTCAGCTAGCTTCTTTTGATTTTGAGCTCAAGTATCGGTCTGGTAGAAGTAACAGGAATGCAGATGCGCTTTCCCGTCAATATCCACCAGGTCCCCAGAATGTGGAAGCTATGCTCCCAGGTACTGCTGTGCCTCAGCCCTTGCAACAGGCCCTGAGGTTGAGGAAGGTGGAGGCGACCCAAGCTGCTGTTGTTGTCATGCCACAGCGCACTGCTGTTGAGCTTCGTGCCCTTCAACAGGCTGATCCTGTCATTCAGGAGCTGTTACAGTTCTGGGTCAGAAAGCAGCGTCCTAGTCGTGAGGAGCGAGCCCAGTTGACCCAGTCTGCTCTGTCCCTGCTCAGGCAGTGGGAGCGACTGGTTGAGGATAATGGGGTGTTGTATCGCCAGGTGTTCCGCCCTGATGGTGCTGAAGCCATGCTTCAGTTGTTGTTGCCTGCCTCGCTTGTAAGTGAGGTGTTGACCAAAGCCCACCAGGAGCATGGACACCAAGGAGTGGAGCGAACGCTAGCACTCCTGCGGTCTCGGTGCTACTGGCCCAACATGTCTTCTGACGTAGCTCGATGGTGTCAGACATGCGAGCGATGTCAGGTCGCCAAGGATGTGCACCCCAAAGCGAGTGGCATTATGGGGCATCTGTTGGCATCACGGCCCAATGAAATTCTCGCTGTTGATTACACCACTCTGGAGCCTGCCCAGAATGGTGTAGAGAATGTCTTGGTTATGACCGATGTGTTTAGCAAATACACTGTCGCGATCCCAACAAGGGACCAGCGTGCTGCCACTGTGGCCAAGGTTCTGGTGTCAGAATGGTTTTATAAATTTGGTGTCCCTGCTCGGCTGCATTCAGACCAGGGCCGGAACTTTGAAAGTTCCCTAATTCAGCAGTTGTGTAAATTGTACGGTATTGTTAAATCACGTACTACACCTTACCATCCAGAAGGGAATGGTCAATGTGAGAGATTTAACAGGACGCTTCATAACCTGCTGCGTACTCTGCCAGTCTCTCGGAAGAGGGACTGGAATGTGTGTTTGCCTCAGGTCCTCTATTGCTATAACACCACTCCCCATCAGGCAACAGGAGAGTCTCCCTTTCTCCTGATGTTTGGTCAAGACCCCAGGCTACCAGTAGATTTCCTGTTGGGTAGAGTTGAGAGTCCAGTTGGCGGGTCTGTGCATGACTGGGTTCAGGAACACCAAGCTCGACTGCAGGTGGCGTTTGAGAGTGCGAAAGAACGCTTGCAGCAGGCTGCTGATAGAAGACGAAGAGCCCATAACCAGCATGTGAAGGACCTTCCGTTAAAGGAGGGTCAGTTAGTCTTCCTGCGGGACTTTAGTGCAAGGGGGCCCAATAAGACCCGGGATCGTTGGAGTTCAGTGAAATATTGTGTGTTGAAGGCACCGAGCCAGGGTGGCTCAGTGTACACCATCGGGCCAGTAGATGACCTGACCAAGGTAAGACAGGTACATCGTGTTATGTTGAAACCCGTGGTTGCTGTAGACTCCCCTGGGAGTACCCCTGCTCACAACTCCCCACCGGTGCAACCATCACCCTTGGAGGAGGAGTGCTCTTTTGAGTATGATTTGCTGGTTGTTGAGCAACAATCCCCTGTGACTGCCTCTGTTAGGCCTCCCACCAGGTTAGTTACAGTGACCCCGCCCACCGCTCAAGTGACAGTGCCTACACCCCACTTAGCTCTTGGGTGTGGCCCTTCGACCGCTTCGTATGCGGAAGCCTCAACATCTTCGGCGGCTCCTGTAGCTAGTTGTTCAGGTGCACCACATCGGACCTCTCGCTCCACTGCGGGTCACCATTCCAATGTAAATCGCCTCCCACGTCCAGCTGGTACTGTACAGGTCTCTAACCCTTCTTCTGTGTCCAACTCAGTGTCTGCTCTGTTTAGACCTTGGAGTTAGTATTTAGTGTCTGATTCAAGTTGTGCATCGTCGGGGCGACGATGCAAGAGGGGGGGGTAGAATGTAGCAGCACAGAATTAACGCTGTTTGTACATAGTTCAGATAGGTTTTCGGTTCAATTAATGGGGCGCCTCTCTGGGCCAATCGTGGCAAAGGGGAGAGAATTTAAGTTGTGGTCCTCCCCCTGCTTCTTCCTCTCTCTGCTCTTGTTGGCTTCCGGGTCGCGCTGTGCGAGGGCGACCGCGTGGTTTAAGTTGTGTGCTCCGGTGTTGTGCGTCTCTGCTCCGGTTTGTGGTGAGTCT
>RPOG01007455.1:0-18216 GCA_008086565.1 Thalassoma bifasciatum | reverse complement strand
TGTCTCTATACTGGCAATCTGAGTTTAAATATATTTTTAACAGTCTAAAGTAGGTTGTGAATGTACTTTGACTGTTCTCAATGCTAGAAATCGGGGTTTAAACTGACTTTAAACAGTCTAAAGTAGGTTATGAATGTGCTTTGACTGGTTCTGATGCTAGAAATCTGGGTTTTAACTGACTCTAAACAGTCTAATGTAGGTTATGGATGTACTTTGACTGGTCTCAATGCTAGAAATCTGGGCTTGAACTGACTTTTAACATTCTAAAGTAGGTAATGAATGTACTTTGATCTGTCTTAATAAAAGAAACCTGGGTTAAAACTGACTATAAACAGTCTAAAGTAGGTAATGAATGTACTTTGACTGGTCTTAATGCTAGGAATCTAGGTTTAAACTGACTTTGAACAGTATAAAGTAGATTATGATTGTACTTTGACTGATCTCATTGTTGGAATTATGAGTAAAAACATATTTTTAACAGTCTAAAGTAGGTTATGAATGTGCTTTGACTGGTCTTAAGGCTAGAAATTTGGGTTTGAACTGACTTCAAACAGTCTAAAAAAGGTTATGAATGTACTTTGATTGGTCTTGATGCTAGAAATCTAGGTTTAAACTGACATTATACAGCAAAAACAGGGTTTGAATGTACTTTGACTGATCTCAATGCTGGAAATCTGAGTTTAAATGTATTTTTAACAGTCTGAAGTTGGTCATGAATGACATTTTATTGGTCTTTATTCTAGAAATCTGGGTTTAAACTGACTTTAAACAGTCTAAAGTAGGTTATGAATGTACTTTGACTGGTCTTAATGCTAGAAATCTAGGTTTAAACTGACTTAACACAGTCTTACGTAGGTTTTGAATGTACTTTGACTGGTCTTAATGCTAAAAATCTGGGTTTAAACTGACTTTAAACAGTCTAACGTAGGCTATGGATGTACTTTGACTGGTCATTATGCTAGAAATCTGGGTTTAAACTGACTATATACAGTCAAAAACAGGGTTATGAATGTACTTTGACTTGTCTCAATACTGGCAATCTGAGTTTAAATGTATTTTTAACAGTCTAAAGGAGGTTGTGAATGTACTTTGACTGTTCTCAATGCTAGAAATCTGGGCTTGAACTGACTTTAAACAGTCTAAAGTAGGTTATGAATGTACTTTGACTGGTTCTAATGCTAGAAATCTGGGTTTTAGCTGACTTTAAACAGTCTATAGTAGGTTATGGATGTACTTTGACTGGTCTTAATGCTAGTAATCTGGGTTTAAACTGACTTTAAACAGTCTAAAATAGGTTGTGGATGTACTTGGACTGGTCCAAAGGCTAGAAATCTAGGTTTAAACCGATTTGTTGAAGTCAAAAGTAGGTGATGAATGCACTTTGACTGGTCTTAATGCTGGAAATCTGGGTTTAAACCTATTTTAAACAGTCTAAAGTAGGCTATGGATGTACTTTGACTGGTCTTATTGCTAGAAAACTGGGTTAAAACTGACTTTATACAGTCTAAAGTAGGTTAGGGATGTACATTGACTGGTGTCAATAATAGAAATCTGGGTTAAAACTGACTATAAACAGTATAAAGTAGGTTATGAATGTACTTTTACTGGTCTTAATGCTGGAAATCTGAGTTTCAACCTATTTTAAACAGTATAAAGTAGGTTATGAATGTACTTTGACTGGTCTTAATGCTGGAAATCTGTGTTTAAACTGACTTTCAACAGTCAAAGTGGGTTATGAATGTTCTTTAACTTGTCACAATACTGGAAATCTGAGTTCAAACCGATTTTAAACATTATAAAGTAGGTAATGATTTTACTTTGACTGGTCTCAATGCTAGAAATCTGGGTTTAAACTGACTTTAAACAGTCTGAAATAGGTTGTGGATGTACTTGGACTGGTCTTAATGCTAGAAATCTGAGTGTAAACTTATTTGTTGCAGTCAAAAGTAGGTTATGAATGTACTTTGACTGGTCTTAATGCTGGAAATCTGGGTTTAAACCTATTTTAAACAGTCTAAAGTAGGCTATGGATGTACTTTGACTGGTCTTAATGCTAGTAATCTGGGTTTAAACTGACTTTAAAAAGTCTAAAGTAGGTTATGGATGTACTTTAACTTGTCTCAATACTGGAAATCTGAGTTCAAACCGATTTTAAACAGTATAAAGTAGGAAATGATTTTACTTTGACTGGTCTCAATGCTAGAAATCTGGGTTTAAACTGACTTTAAACAGTCTAAAATAGGTTGTGGATGTACTTGGACTGGTCTTAATGCTAGAAATCTGAGTTTAAACATATTTGTTGCAGTCAAAAGTAGGTTATGAATGTACATTGACTGGTCTTAATGCTGGAAATCTGGGTTTAAACCTATTTTAAACAGTCTAAAGTAGGCTATGGATGTACTTTGACTGGTCTTAATGCTCGTAATCTGGGTTTAAACTGACTTTAAAAGATAAAAAGTAGGTTATGGATGTACTTTGACTGGTCTCAATAATAGATATCTGGGTTTAAAATGACTAGAACAATAAAAAAGAGATAATTGATGTACTTTGGTCTGAAAAAAACAATCTGGGTTTAAACTGTCTTTAAACAGTAAAAAGTAGGTAATGAATTTTCTTTGACTGCCTCAATGCTAGAAATCTGAGTGGAAATCTATTTTTTACATTCAAAAGTAGGTTATGAATGTACTGTGACCGGTCTCAATGTTGGAAATCTGAGTTCAAACCGATTTTAAACAGTATAAAGTAGGTAATGAATGTATTTTGACTGGTCTTAATAATAGAAATCTAGGTTTAAACTTATTTTAAACAGTCTAAAGTAGGTTATGAATGTACTTTGACTGGTCTTCATGCTGGAAATCTGAGTTTCAACCTATTTTAAACAGTCTAAAGTAGGTAATGAATGCACATTGACTGGTCTTAGAAATAGAAATCTGGGTTCAAACCGATTTTAAACAGTCTAAAGTAGGTAATGAATGTACTTTGACTGGTTCTAATGCTAAAAATCTGGGTTTAAACTGACTTTAAACAGTCTAAAGTATGTTTTGAATGTACTGTGACAGGTCTCAATGCTGGAAATCTGAGTTTTAACTGACTTTATACAGTCTAAATAAGGTATAAATGTAATTTGACTGGTCTGAATAAAATAAATCTGGGTTTAAACTGACTTTAAACAGTCTATTTGGGTTGTGAATGTACTTTGACTGGTCTCAATACTGGAAATCTGAGTTAAAACCGATTTTAAACAGTCTGAAGCAGGTTATGGGTGTATTTTGAAAGGTCTCAATGCTAGAAATCTAGATTTAAAATGACTTTAAACAGTCAATTGTAGGTTATGAATGTACATTGACTGGTCTTAATGCTGGAAATCTGAGTTAAAACTGAGTTGAAACAGTCTAAAATAGGTTATGAATTTACTTTGACTGGTCTTAATGCTAGAAATCTTGGTTTAAAATGACTTTAAACAGACTAAAGTAGGTTTTGAATGTATTTTGTCTGGTCTGAATCCTAGAAATCTGGGTTTGAACTGAGTCAAAAAGGACTAATGTAGGTTATAAATGTTCTTTGACTGGTCTTAATGCTAGAAATCTGAGTTTAAACTGACATTAAATAGTGTAAAGTAGGTTATGGATTTCCTTTGCTGGTTTCAATAATAGAAATCTGGGTTAAAACTGATTTGAAACAGTCCTACGTAGGTTATGAATGTACTTTGACTGGTCTTAATGCTAGAAATCTGGGTTTAAACTGACTTTAAACAGTTAAAAGTTGGTCATGAATGTACTTTGACTGCCTCAATGCTAGAAATCTGAGTTCAAACTGATTTTAAACAGCCTAAATGAATGTACTTTGACTCGTTTTAATGCTAGAAATCTGGGTTTGAACTGACTTTAAACAGTCTAAAGTATGTTATGAATGTACTTTGACAGGTCTCAATGCTAGAAATCTGAGTTTAAATGTATCTTTAACAGTAAATCATACGTCATGAATGTACTTTGACTGGTCTTAATACTTTAAATCTAAATTCAAATGACATTATACAGTCTAAAGTAGGTTATGAATGTGCTTCAACTGGTTCTAATGCTAGAAATCTGGGTTAAAACTGACTCTACACAGTCTAAAGTAGGTTATGGATGTACTTTGACTGGCCTCAATAAAAGAAATCTGGGTTTAAACTGACTTAAACCAGTCTAAAGTAGGTAATGAATATACTTTGACTAGTCTCAAGAATAGAAATCTGGGTATAAACTGACTTACACAGTAAATCATAGGTTGTGAATGTACTTTGACTGGTCTTAATACTGTAAATCTAAGTTTAAATGACTTTAAACAGTCTAAAGTCGGTTATGAATGTAGTTTGACTGCCTGAAAGCTCGAACTCTGAGTTTAATCTTATTTTTTACAGTCAAAAGTAGAATATGAATGTACTTTGATTGCCTCAATGCTAGAAATCTGAGTGGACATCTATTTTTTAACATTCAAAAGTAGGTTATGAATGTATTTTGACTGGTCTGAATGCTGGAAATCTGGGTTTTAACTGAGTTTAAGAAGTCAAGGTAGGTTATGAATGTATTTTGACTGGTCTTAATGCTAGAATTCTGGGTTTAAACTGACTTAAGCCAGTCAAAAGTANGCTGGTTTCAATAATAGAAATCTGGGTTAAAACTGATTTGAAACAGTCCTACGTAGGTTATGAATGTACTTTGACTGGTCTTAATGCTAGAAATCTGGGTTTAAACTGACTTTAAACAGTTAAAAGTTGGTCATGAATGTACTTTGACTGCCTCAATGCTAGAAATCTGAGTTCAAACTGATTTTAAACAGCCTAAATGAATGTACTTTGACTCGTTTTAATGCTAGAAATCTGGGTTTGAACTGACTTTAAACAGTCTAAAGTATGTTATGAATGTACTTTGACAGGTCTCAATGCTAGAAATCTGAGTTTAAATGTATCCTTAACAGTAAATCATACGTTATGAATGTACTTTGACTGGTCTTAATGCTAGAAATCTGAGTTTAAACTGACATTAAATAGTGTAAAGTAGGTTATGGATTTCCTTTCGCTGGTTTCAATAATAGAAATCTGGGTTAAAACTGATTTGAAACAGTCCTATGTAGGTTATGAATGTACTTTGACTGGTCTTAATGCTAGAAATCTGGGTTTAAACTGACTTTAAACAGTTATTTCAACCAGTACTTACATGAAACTGACGGAGTTACGATCTTTAGACTCAAGTTTGACTAAAATTTGTCGGATTTACTTACATGAAACTGAGCAAAATTACGATCTTTAGACCCAAACTTGACTGAAATAACAGTCTAAAGTATGTTATGAATGTACTTTGACAGGTCTCAATGCTAGAAATCTGAGTTTAAATGTATCTTTAACAGTAAATCATACGTCATGAATGTACTTTGACTGGTCTTAATACTTTAAATCTAAATTCAAATGACATTATACAGTCTAAAGTAGGTTATGAATGTGCTTCAACTGGTTCTAATGCTAGAAATCTGGGTTAAAACTGACTCTACACAGTCTAAAGTAGGTTATGGATGTACTTTGACTGGCCTCAATAAAAGAAATCTGGGTTTAAACTGACTTAATGGTCAGATTTCATCCATTACTTATATGAAACTGATCAGAGTTCTTATCTTTAGACCCATATTTGACTGAATGTGTCATTTAGTATCCAACACTTACATGAAACTGACCAGAATTATGACATTTAGATTCAAATTTACTGAAATTTGTCAGATTTCAGCCAATACTTACATCAAACTGACGGACTTTCGAGCTTGAGACAGTTTAATCTTATTTTTTACAGTCAAAAGTAGAATATGAATGTACTTTGATTGCCTCAATGCTAGAAATCTGAGTGGACATCTATTTTTTAACATTCAAAAGTAGGTTATGAATGTATTTTGACTGGTCTGAATGCTGGAAATCTGGGTTTTAACTGAGTTTAAGAAGTCAAGGTAGGTTATGAATGTATTTTGACTGGTCTTAATGCTAGAATTCTGGGTTTAAACTGACTTATCGGTCAGTTTTCATCCATTACTTACATGAAACCGTCCAGAGTTACGACCTTTAGACCTAAATTTGACTGAAATTTGTCAGTTTTCATCCATTACTTACATAAAACTGACAAGAGTTACGACCTTTAGACTCAAGTTTGGCTAAAATTTCAGAATTCATCCATTACTTACATAGAACTGACGGAGTTACGACTTTTAGAGAGTGGAAATCTATTTTTTACATTGAAATGTAGGTGACTAATGTACTTTGACTGGTTTTAATGCAAGAAATTTAGATTTACACTGATTTTAAACAGTCCAACGTAGGTTATGAATGTACTTTGACTGTTCTCAATGCTAGAAATCTGGGTTTAAACTGACTTTAAACAGTTTAAAGTTGGTATTTAATGTACTTTGACTGGCCTCAATGCTAGAAATCTGAGTGGAAATCTATTTTTTAGATTCAAAAGTAGGTGACTAATGTACTTTGACTGGTTTTAATGCAAGATATTTAGATTTAAACTGACTTTAAACAGTCTAAAATAGAAAATTAATGTACTCTGACTGGTCTTAATGCTAGAAATCTGGGTTTAAAATGACTTTAAACAGTCTAAAGTAGGTTATGAATGATCTTTGACTGGTCTTAATGCTAGACATCTGAGTTTAAACTGAGTTTAAGAAGTCAAGGTAGGTTATGAATGTATTTTGACTGGTCTTAATGCTAGAATTCTGGGTTTAAACTGACTTTAGCCAGTCAAAAGTAGGTAATGAATGTACTTTGGCAGGTCTCAATGCTGGAAATCNCAGTCAAAAGTAGGTAATGAATGTATTTTGACTGTTCTCAATGCTGGAAATCTGAGTTCAAACCGATTTTAAAGTCTTAAGTAGGTAATGAATGTATCTTGACTGCCTCAATGCTGAAAATCTGAGTGGAAATCTATTTTTTACATTGAAATGTAGGTGACTAATGTACTTTGACTGGTTTTAATGCAAGAAATTTAGATTTACACTGACTTTAAACAGTCCAACGTAGGTTATGAATGTACTTTGACTGTTCTCAATGCTAGAAATCTGGGTTTAAACTGACTTTAAACAGTTTAAAGTTGGTATTTAATGTACTTTGACTGGCCGCAATGCTAGAAATCTGAGTGGAAATCTATTTTTTAGATTCAAAAGTAGGTGACTAATGTACTTTGACTGGTTTTAATGCAAGATATTTAGATTTAAACTGACTTTAAACAGTCTAAAATAGAAAATTAATGTACTCTGACTGGTCTTAATGCTAGAAATCTGGGTTTAAAATGACTTTAAACAGTCTAAAGTAGGTTATGAATGATCTTTGACTGGTCTTAATGCTAGACATCTGAGTTTAAACTGAGTTTAAGAAGTCAAGGTAGGTTATGAATGTATTTTGACTGGTCTTAATGCTAGAATTCTGGGTTTAAACTGACTTTAGCCAGTCAAAAGTAGGTAATGAATGTACTTTGGCAGGTCTCAATGCTGGAAATCTGGATTTAAACTGACTTAAAACAGTCAAAAGTAGGTTATGAATGTACTTTGACTGTTCTTAATGCTGGAAATCTGAGTTCAAACTGATTTTAAACAGTCTTAAGTAGGTAATGAATGTACTTTGACTGGATTTAATGCTACAAATCTAGGTTTAAACTGACATTAAACAGTCTAAAGTAGGTTATGAATGTACTTTGACTGTTCTCAATAGTGGAGATCTTACTTTAAACCTATTTTTTACAGCTTAAAGTAGGTCATTTATGTACTTCGACTGGTCTTTATAATAGAAATCTGGGTTTAAACTGACTTTAAACGGTAAAAAGTAGGCTTTGGATTTCCTTTGGCTGGTCTCAATAATAGAAATCTGGGTTTAATCTGATTTTAATGAGTCTAAAGTAGATTATGAATGTATTTTGACTGGTCTTAATGCTAGAAATCTGGGTTTAAACTGATTTTAAACAGTCAGAAGTAGGTTATGAATGTACTTTGACTGGTCTTAATGCAAGTAATCTGGGTTGAAAAATGACTTCAAACAGTTTAAAGTTGGTCATGAATGTACTTTGACTGCCTAAATGCTAGAAATCTGAGTTTAGATGTACTTTTAACAGTCAATCTTAGGTAGTGAGTGTATTTTGACTGGTCTCAGTGCTAGAAATCTGGGTTTAAACTGACTTTAAACGGTCGAATGTAGGTTATGAATGTTCTTTGACTGGTCTTAATGCTGGAAATCTTGGTTTTAACTGACTTTATACAGTCTAAAGTAGGTTATAATTGTACTTTGACTGCCTCAATGTTAGAAATCTGAGTTTAAACCTATTTTTTACATTCTAAAGTAGGTTAAGAATGTACTTTGACTTGTCGTGATGATAGAAATCTGGGTTTATACTGACTTTATACGGTCTAAAGTAGATTATGAATGTACTTTGACTGGTCTCAAGAATAGAAATTTGGGTATGAACTGACTTTAACAGTAAATCATAGGTTATGAATGTACTTTGACTGGTCTCAATGCTAGAAATCTGGGTTTAAACTGACTTTTATTAGTCTAAAGTAGGTTATGAATGTACTTTGACCTGTCCTAATGCTAGAAATCTGAGTTTAAATGTATTATTTATAGTCAATAATAGGTAATGAATGTACACTGACTGGTCTTAAAAATAGAAATCCGGGTTTAAACTGATTTTAAACATCTAAAGTAGGTCATAAATATACTTTGACTGGTCTTTATAATAGAAATCTGGGTTTAAACTGACTTTAAACTGTCTAAAGAAGGCTATTGATTTCCTTTGGCTGGTCTGAATACTAGACATCTGGGTATAAACTGACTTTAAACAGTCTAAAGTAGGTTATGAATGTATTTTGACTGATCTAAATGCTAGAATTCTGGGTTTAAACTGACTTTAACCAGTCAAAAGTAGGTAATGAATGTACTTTGACTGTTCTCAATGCTGGAAATCTGAGTTTACACCTTTTTTAAACAGTCATAAGTAGGTAATGAATGAACGTTGACTGGTCTTAGAAATAGAAATCTGGGTTTAAACTGATNATAGGTAATGAATGTACACTGACTGGTCTTAAAAATAGAAATCCGGGTTTAAACTGATTTTAAACATCTAAAGTAGGTCATAAATATACTTTGACTGGTCTTTATAATAGAAATCTGGGTTTAAACTGACTTTAAACTGTCTAAAGAAGGCTATTGATTTCCTTTGGCTGGTCTGAATACTAGACATCTGGGTATAAACTGACTTTAAACAGTCTAAAGTAGGTTATGAATGTATTTTGACTGATCTAAATGCTAGAATTCTGGGTTTAAACTGACTTTAACCAGTCAAAAGTAGGTAATGAATGTACTTTGACTGTTCTCAATGCTGGAAATCTGAGTTTACACCTTTTTTAAACAGTCATAAGTAGGTAATGAATGAACGTTGACTGGTCTTAGAAATAGAAATCTGGGTTTAAACTGATTTTACACAGCCGAAAGTAGGTTATGAATTTACTTTGGCTGGTCTCAATAATAGAAATCTGGCTTTAATCTGACTTTAAACAGTCTAAAGTATGTTATGAATGTACTTTGACTGGTCTCAAGAATAGAAATCTTGGTATAAACTGACATTAAACAGTAAATCATAGGAAATGAATGTACTTTGACTGCCTGAAAGCTCGAACTCTGAGTGGAAATCTATTTTTTACATTCAAAAGTAGGTTATGAATGTACTTTGACTGGTCTGAATGCTGGAAATCTGGGTTTTAACTGAGTTTAAGAAGTCAAGGTAGGTTATGAATGTATTTTGACTGGTCTTAATGCTAGAATTCTGGGTTTAAACTGACTTAAGCCAGTCAAAAGTAAGTAATGAATGTACTTTGGCAGGTCTCAATGCTGGAAATCTGGATTTAAACTGACTTTAAACAGTCAAAAGTAGGTAATGAATGTATTTTGACTGTTCTCAATGCTGGAAATCTGAGTTCAAACCGATTTTAAAGTCTTAAGTAGGTAATGAATGTATCTTGACTGCCTCAATGCTGAAAATCTGAGTGGAAATCTATTTTTTACATTGAAATGTAGGTGACTAATGTACTTTGACTGGTTTTAATGCAAGAAATTTAGATTTACACTGACTTTAAACAGTCCAACGTAGGTTATGAATGTACTTTGACTGTTCTCAATGCTAGAAATCTGGGTTTAAACTGACTTTAAACAGTTTAAAGTTGGTAAATGAATGTACTTTGACTGCCTGAAAGCTCGAACTCTGAGTGGAAATCTATTTTTTACATTCAAAAGTAGGTTATGAATGTACTTTGACTGGTCTGAATGCTGGAAATCTGGGTTTAAACTGAGTTTAAAACGTCAAAAGTAGGTTATGAATGTACTTTGACTGGCCTTAATGCTCGAATTCTGGGTTTAAACTGACTTTAACCAGTCAAAAGTAGGTTATGAATGTACTTTGACTGGTCTTAATGGTGGAAATCTGAGTTTACACCTTTTTAAAACAGCCTAAATTAGGTTATGAATGTACTTTGACTTGCCTTAATGCTAGAAATCTGGGTTTAAACTGACTTTAAACAGTCTAAACTATGTTATGAATGTACTTTGACAGGTCTCAATGCTGGAAATCTGAGTTTAAATGTATCTTTAACAGTAAATCATAGGTTATGAATGTACTTTGACTGGTCTTAATACTGTAAATCTAAGTATAAATGACATTATACAGTCTAAAGTAGGTTTTGAATGTGCCTTGACTGGTCTCAGTTATAGAAATCTTGGTTTAAACTTACTTTATACATTGAAAAGCAGGTTATGGATGTACTCTGACTGGTCTCAATAATAGAAATCTGGGTTTAAAATGACTTGAACCAGTCTAAAGTAGATTATGAATGTACTTTGACTGGTCTCAAGAATAGGAATTTGGGTATAAACTGACTTTAACAGTAAATCATAGGTTATGAATGTACTTTGACTGGTCTCAATGCTAGAAATCTGGGTTTAAACTGACTTTTATTAGTCTAAAGTAGGTTATGAATGTACTTTGACCTGTCCTAATGCTAGAAATCTGAGTTTAAATGTATTATTTACAGTCAATAATAGGTAATGAATGTACACTGACTGGTCTTAAAAATAGAAATCCGGGTTTAAACTGATTTTAAACATCTAAAGTAGGTCATAAATATACTTTGACTGGTCTTTATAATAGAAATCTGGGTTTAAACTGACTTTAAACTGTCTAAATAAGGCTATTGATTTCCTTTGGCTGGTCTGAATACTAGACATCTGGGTTTAAACTGACTTTAAACAGTCTAAAGTAGGTTATGAATGTACCTTGACTGGTCTCAATGCTGGAAATCTGGGTTTAAACTGACTTTTAACAGTAAAAAGGAGGTTATGGATGTACTTTGACTGTTCTCAATTATAGATATCTGGGTTTAAACTGACTAGAACCATTAATAAGTAGATTATGGATGTACTTTGGTCTGAAAAAAAAAATCTGGGTTTAAACTGTCTGTAAACAGTAAAAAGTAGGTAATGAATTTCATTGACTGGTTTTATTGCTAGAAATCTCGATTTAAACTGACTTTAAACAGTCTTAAGTAGGTTATGAATGTACTTTTACTGGTCTTAATGCTAGACATCTTGGTTTAAAATGACTTTAATCAGTCTAAAGTAGGTTATGAATGTACTTTGACAGTGATCAATTCTAGAAATCTGGGTCTGAACTGACTTGAAACAGACTAAAGTAGGTTATGAATGTACTTTGACTGCAAGAAAGCTAAAACTCTGAGTTTAATCTTATTTTTTAACAGTCAAAAGTAGGAGATGAATGTGCCTTGACTGCCTCAATGCTAGAAATCTGAGTGGAAATCTATTTTTTACAGTCAAAAGTAGGAGATGAATGTGCCTTGACTGCCTCAATGCTAGAAATCTGGATTTAAACTGACTTTCAACAGTCTAAAGTAGGTTATGAATGTATTTTGACTGGTCTGAATCCTAGAAATCTTGGTTTAAACTGAGTCAAAACAGTCTAAAGTAGGTTATGAATGTACTTTGACTGATCTTAATGCTACAAATCTGGGTTTAAACTGACATTTAACAGTCTAAAGTAGGTTATGAATGTACTTTGACTGGTCCGAATAGTGGAAATCTGACTTGAAGTATATTTTTTACAGTCAAAAGTAGGTCATAAATGTACTTTGACTGGTCTTTATAATAGAAATCTGGGTTTAAACTGATTTTAAACAGTCTAAAGTAGGTTATGAATGTACTTTGACTGGTCTTAATGCTAGAAATCTGGGTTTAAAATGACTTTAAACAGTCTTAAGTAGGTTATGAATGTACTTTGACTGCCTGAAAGCTAGAACTCTGAGTTTAATCTTATTTTATACAGTCAGAAGTAGAATATGAATGTACTTTGACTGCCTCAATGCTAGAAATCTGAGTGGAAATCTATTTTTTCCATTCAAAAGTAGGTTATGAATGTACTTTGACCGGTCTGAATGCTGGAAATCTGGGTTTAAACTGAGTTTAAAAAGTCAAAAGTAGGGAATGAATGTATTTTGACTGATCTTAATGCTAGAATTCTGGGTTTAAACTGACTTTCACCAGTCAAAAGTAGGTAATGAATGTACTTTGACTTTTCTCAATGCTGGAAATCTGAGTTTACACCTTTTTTAAACAGTCTTAAGTAGGTAATGAATGAACGTTGACTGGTCTTAGAAATAGAAATCTGGGTTTAAACTGATTTTACACAGACGAAAGTAGGTTATGAATGTACTTTGACTGGTCTGAATTCTAGAAATCTGGGTTTATTATGACTTTAAACGGTCTTAAGTAGGTAATGAATGTACTTTGACTGCCTTAATGCTTGAAATCTGAGTTTAAATGTATTTCTCACAGTCAATCATAGGCTATGAATGTACTTTGACCAGTCTTAATGCTACAAATCTGGGTTTAAACTGACTTTAAACAGTCTAAAGTATGTCATGAATGTACTTTGACAGGTCTCGATGCTGGAAATCTGAGTTTAAATGTATTTTTTACAGTCAATCGTAGGTTCTGAAGGAAATTTGACTGGTCTTAATACTGTAAATCTGAGTTCAAACCGATTTTAAACAGTCTAAAGTAGGTTTTGAATGTGCCTTGACTGGTCTCAGTTATAGAAATCTTGGTTTAAACTTACTTTATACATTGAAAAGCAGGTTATGGATGTACTTTGACTGGTCTCAATTATATAAATCTGGGTTTAAACTGAGTTTAAAAAGTCTAAAGTAGGTTATGAATGTACCTTGACTGGTCTTCATGCTAGCAATCTGGATTTAAAATGACTTTAAACAGTCAATTGTAGGTTATGAATGTGCTTTGACTGGTCTTAATGGTGGAAATCTGAGTTTACACCTTTTTAAAACAGCCTAAATTAGGTTATGAATGTACTTTGACTTGCCTTACTGCTAGAAATCTGGGTTTAAACTGACTTTAAACAGTCTTAAGTAGGTTATGAATGTACTTTGACTGCCTGAAAGCTAGAACTCTGAGTTTAATCTTATTTTTTACAGTCAGAAGTAGAATATGAATGTACTTTGACTGCCTCAATGCTAGAAATCTGAGTGGAAATCTATTTTTTCCATTCAAAAGTAGGTTATGAATGTACTTTGACCGGTCTGAATGCTGGAACTCTGGGTTTAAACTGAGTTTAAAAAGTCAAAAGTAGGTTATGAATGTATTTTGACTGATCTTAATGCTAGAATTCTGGGTTTAAACTGACTTTAACCAGTCAAAAGTAGGTAATGAATGTACTTTGACTGTTCTCAATGCTGGAAATCTGAGTTTACACCTTTTTTAAACAGTCTTAAGTAGGTAATGAATGAACGTTGACTGGTCTTAGAAATAGAAATTTGGGTTTAAACTGATTTTACACAGTCGAAAGTAAATCATAGGTTATGAATGTACTTCGACTGGTCTTAATACTGTAAATCTAAGTTAAAATGACGTTATACAGTCTAAAGTAGGTTATGAATGTGCCTTGACTGGTCTCAGTTATAGAAATCTTGGTTTAAACTTACTTTATACATTGAAAAGTAGGTAATGAATGTACTTTGACTGGTCTCAAGAATAGAAATCTTGGTTTAAACTGACATTAAACAGTAAATCATAGGATATGAATGTACTTTGACTGCCTGAAAGCTAGAACTCTGAGTGGAAATCTATTTTTTACATTCAAAAGTAGGTTATGAATGTACTTTGACTGGTCTGAATGCTGGAAATCTGGGTTTAAACTGAGTTTAAAACGTCAAAAGTAGGTTATGAATGTACTTTGACTGGCCTTAATGCTCGAATTCTGGGTTTAAACTGACTTTAACCAGTCAAAAGTAGGTTATGAATGTACTTTGACTGGTCTTAATGGTGGAAATCTGAGTTTACACCTTTTTAAAACAGCCTAAATTAGGTTATGAATGTACTTTGACTTGCCTTTATGCTAGAAATCTGGGTTTAAACTGACTTTAAACAGTCTAAACTATGTTATGAATGTACTTTGACAGGTCTCAATGCTGGAAATCTGAGTTTAAATGTATCTTTAACAGTAAATCATAGGTTATGAATGTACTTTGACTGGTCTTAATACTGTAAATCTAAGTTTAAATGACATTATACAGTCTAAAGTAGGTTTTGAATGTGCCTTGACTGGTCTCAGTTATAGAAATCTTGGTTTAAACTTACTTTATACATTGAAAAGCAGGTTATGGATGTACTTTGACTGGTCTCAATAATAGAAATCTGGGTTTAAAATGACTTGAACCAGTCTAAAGTACGTTATGAATGTACTTTGACTGGTCTCAAGAATAGAAATTTGGGTATAAACTGACTTTAACAGTAAATCATAGGTTATGAATGTACTTTGACTGGTCTAAATACTGTAAATCTAAGTTTAAATGACTTTAAACAGTCTAAAGTAGATTATGAATGTACTTTGACTGGTCTCAAGAATAGAAATTTGGGTATAAACTGACTTTAACAGTAAATCATAGGTTATGAATGTACTTTGACTGGTCTGAATACTGTAAATCTAAGTTTAAGTGACTTTAAACAGTCTAAAGTAGATTATGAATGTATCTTGACTGGTCTTTGAAATAGAAATCTGGGTTTAAACTGATTTTACACAGTCTAAAGTAGGTTATGAATGTACTTTGACTGGTCTGAATGCTAGAAATCTGGGTTTAAAATGACTTTAAACAGTCTTAAGTAGGTAATGAATGTACTTTGACTGCCTTAATGCTTGAAATCTGAGTTTAAATGTATTTCTCACAGTCAATCATAGGCTATGAATGTACTTTGACTGGTCTTAATGGTAGAAATCTGGGTTTAAACTGACTTTAAACAGTCTAAACTATGTCATGAATGTACTTTGACAGGTCTCAATGCTGGAAATCTGAGTTTAAATGCATCTTTATCAGTAAATCATAGGTTGTGAATGTACTTTGACTGGTCTTAATACTGTAAATCTAAGTTTAAATGACATTATACAGTCTAAAGTAGGTTTTTAATGTGCCTTGACTGGTCTCAGTTATAGAAATCTTGGTTTAAACTTACTTTATACATTGAAAAGCAGGTTATGGATGTACTTTGACTGGTCTCAATAAATCTTTAGACCCAAATTTGACTCAAATTTTTCAGATTTCATGCAATACTTACATGAAACTGACCAGAGTTACGATCTTTAGACTCAAGTTTGACTAAAATTTGTCAGCTTTCATCCAGTACTTACATGGAACTGACCAGAAGTACGATCGTTAGACCTAAATTTTACTGAAATTTGTCAGTTAACATCCAATACTTACAGCTTTGACTGGTCTTAATGGTGGAAATCTGAGTTTACACCTTTTTAAAACAGCCTAAATTAGGTTATGAATGTACTTTGACTCGCCTTAATGCTAGAAATCTGGGTTTAAACTGACTTTAAACAGTCTAAAGTATGTTACGAATGTACTTTGACAGGTCTCAATGCTGGAAATCTGAGTTTAAATGTATCTTTAACAGTAAATCATAGGTTATGAATGTACTTTGACTGGCGTTAATACTGTAAATCTAAGTTTAAATGACATTATACAGTCTAAAGTAGGTTATGAATATGCCTTGACTGGTCTCAGTTATAGAAATCTTGGTTTAAACTTACTTTATACATTGAAAAGCAGGTTATGAATGTACTTTGACTGGTCTCAATGCTAGAAATCTGAGTTCAAACTGATTTTAAACAGTCTAAAGTAGGTCATGAATGTACCTTGACTGGTCTTCATGCTAGCAATCTGGATTTAAAATGACTTTAAACAGTCAATTGTAGGTTATGAATGTACTTTGACTGGTCTTAATGGTGGAATTCTGAGTTTACACCTTTTTAAAACAGCCTAAATTAGGTTATGAATGTACTTTGACTTGCCTTAATGCTAGAAATCTGGGTTTAAACTGACTTTAAACAGTCTAAAGTATGTTATGAATGTACTTTGACAGGTCTCAATGCTGGAAATCTGAGTTTAAATGCATCTTTATCAGTAAATCATAGGTTGTGAATGTACTTTGACTGATCTTAATACTGTAAATCTAAGTTTAAATGACATTATACAGTCTAAAGTAGGTTTTTAATGTGCCTTGACTGGTCTCAGTTATAGAAATCTTGGTTTAAACTTACTTTATACATTGAAAAGCAGGTTATGGATGTACTTTGACTGGTCTCAATAATAGAAATCTAAGTTTAAGTGACTTTAAACAGTCTAAAGTAGATTATGAATGTACTTTGACTGGTCTCAAGAATAGAAATTTGGGTATAAACTGACTTTAACAGTAAATCATAGGTTATGAATGTACTTTGACTGGTCTGATTACTGTAAATCTAAGTTTAAGTGACTTTAAACAGTCTAAAGTAGGTTATGAATGTACTTTGACTGCCTGAAAGCTAGAACTCTGAGTTTATTCTTATTTTTTACCGTCAAAAGTAGAATATGAATGTACTTTGACTGCCTCAATGCTAGAAATCTGAGTGGAAATCTATTTTTTACATTCAAAAGTAGGTTATGAATGTATTTTGACTGGTCTGAATGCTGGAAATTTGGGTTTAAACTGAGTTTAAGAAGTCAAAAGAAGGTTATGAATGTATTTTGACTGGTCTTAATGCTAGAAATCTGGGTTTAAACTGACTTTAACCAGTCAAAAGTAGGTAAAGAATGTACTTTGACTGGTCTGAATGCTGGAAATCTGGGTTTGAACTGAGTTTAAAACGTCAAAAGTAGGTTATGAATGTACTTTGACTCGCCTTAATGCTAGAAATCTGGGTTTAATCTGACTTTAAACAGTCTGAAGTATGTTAAGAATGTACTTTGACAGGTCTCATGGCTGGAAATCTGAGTTTAAATGTGTCTTTAACTGTAAATCATAGGTTATGAATGTACTTTGACTGGTCTTAATACTGTAAACCTAAGTTTAAATGACATTATACAGTCTAAAGTAGGTTTTGAATGTGCCTTGACTGGTCTCAGTTATAGAAATCTTGGTTTAAACTTACTTTATACATAGTAAAGCAGGTTATGAATGTACTTTGACTGGTCTCAAGAATAGAAATCTGGGTATAAACTGACTTTAACAGTAAATCATAGGTTATGAATGTACTTTGACTGGTCTGAATACTGTAAATCTAAGTTTAAGTGACTTTAAACAGTCTAAAGTAGATTATGAATGTACCTTGACTGGTATTCATGGTAGAAATCTGGGTTTAAACTTACTTAAAACGGTCTAAAGTAGGTTATGAATGTACTTTGACTGCCTGAAAGCTAGAACTCTGAGTTTAATCTTATTTTTTACAGTCAAAAGTAGAATATGAATGTACTTTGACTGCCTCAATGCTAGAAATCTGAGTGGAAATCGATTTTTTACATTCAAAAGTAGGTTATGAATGTACTTTGACTGGTCTGAATGCTGGAAATCTGGTTTTAAACTGAGTTTAAAAAGTCAAAAGTAGGTTATGAATGTACTTTGACTGGTCTCAATAATAGAATTCTGGGTTTAAACCGACTTTAACCAGTCAAAAGTAGGTAATGAATGTACTTGAATGGTCTCAATGCTGGAAATCTGGATTTAAAATGACTTTAAACAGTCAAAAGTAGGTTATGAATGTTCTTTGACTGTTCTCAATGCTGGAAATATGAGTTTACACCTTTTTTAAA
>RPOG01007454.1:0-18224 GCA_008086565.1 Thalassoma bifasciatum | reverse complement strand
TACGATAGTTGACAGCTGCCGTTCGTGAGTAGTTTTTATCGGGGATATAAGAAACTTCAGGAAAGAGCCAAAAGGAGACTAAACCTTCTGAAGAAGAAGAAATAAATATTTTTATTTCTCTTTTTTACTTGGCTCCACCGGAAATTCTCTACTGCGCAGACTCTGGCTGCACAATGGCGGCTAGAGAAACTGGGTTTTTGGCTTCAAAAACGTAGAACGGTGACAGGCGGAAGCACGCTGTTTATTCTATATACAGTCATTGATCAGGACATATAGATCATTTTAACCAGTATTTAAAAAAGTGTACTTGGATCAGATTACCAACTACACCTTTGATTAAGTCAACTACACTAAAAAATAATTGAATTTTTCAGTCTCAAATTGGGTTAAAAAGTTGAATCATTACGTAGATTTGACTTAATCAATTGTGTTAATAGGGTTTATTAATGTGATATCAAAGAACTCAATTCCTTTAGGTGTTACCAATTAAAACAATCCAATTAAGTTGGTCCAACTTCCATATTTTTTTGATTGAAAATTAGTTCACTGAAGCCTAATACTAGAAAACTGCCGCTATATTTTCAGTTTCATTTCATTTTTGTGACACTTATCTTGAAAAATTGAGTATGATTTATTCAAAAAAATTACTTCAACCAATCATGAATTCCCTTTTTACAGTGTATCTGAAAATGATGCACGGACTAATTTTTCTTTCTTTGGTTCCTCAGAGATCTTCACGCCATCCTGAGCGGCGAACCCTTCGTGTTGTACCAGGAGAGCATGTTCTTCGACCGGTTCCTTCAGTGGAAAATGTTGGAAAGGTCAGTTTGTGTGTTAATAACCTGATTTACGCTCGGATCGTTGGATATTTTGTTTTATCTGCTGTGAAAAATTTCCCTCAAAGACTGAAAAAAAAAACCTGTTTCTCTTTAAGGCAGCCCGTCACCAAGCAGCTGTTTCGACAGTACAGACTTCTGGGAAAAGGAGGGTTTGGAGAGGTGAGGAACGGGAAAAACAACGCACAAATCACTCAAAGTTTATGAGACACATCAACGTTTGCTGTGTTTACGCTTCTCACTGTTATCTGACTTCATGCACGACTGGTTCCCTCGAGGATGTAGCTCAGAATAAAACCCAAGAATGTTCAGTTTGTTTGTTTCTGTTACGAAAGAGTCGAGATCACGGGGATGAAAATAGGGTGCAAACTTAAACAAATGTCGATGTAATCATTACAAACCTGAGATCAGAATAAAAACTGGGTGACAGATTTATCAGAGTGAAGCTAAAAATAAATACTGAAGCAACGTTCTGGTTGGTTAAACACTTATCCTTCCTTTTGACAGATTAAAACACGATAAACTGACCTTCACTAGAATTAAAACAAATGCTTAATTTCCCTTTTGGTCTAAATATGTGAACTGCCCTCTTTTTTTTCTTTTAAGATAAGTTTGAAGCAGCCTCTTGGGACCATAATAGTTTTTATTTTCTCATTTGAAGTTTATATTTTGAGATAAAAAGTCAAATAAATGAGAAAAAAGTTAGAATTTTGATTTTTTTTTCTTTTCATTATTTTGGCTTTGATCCCAAAATTTCACTTTTCTACCCCAGAATTTTGACTTTAAAAGTTTGAGATTTTTCCATGATGATTTTTTGTCTCAGAGTTTCAACTTTATATCTCACAATTTTGACTTTTTCCTCATTGTTTTGACATTGATCTCAAAATGTCTCTTTTTTTGACCCCAGATTTTTAACATTTAATCTCATAATTTTCACTTTGATCCCACAGTGTTACTTCTTTTTTTAAACCTCTGAATTTTTTTGATTCTTTGATCGGACAGTTTTTTTTTCCCTATAGTGTTTTCTGTCTTAAAAGTTCAACTTTATTAGTCACAATTTTGACTTTTTCCTCATTGTTTTGACTTTGATCTCAAAATTTTGCTTTTTTACTCCAGATTTTTTATCTTCAATCTCATAAAAAAAAAATTTCATAAGTGTCACTTTTTTTGACCCCAGAGTTTAAACTTTTAACTTCATACTTTTCCACTTTATATGTCACAATTTTGACTTTTTCCTCATAAATTTGACTCCTCATCTCTAAATTATTTTTCCAACCCCAGAATTTCAACTTTTTATCTCATATTTGTGACTCTAGTCTCTCAGTCTCCACATTTTCATTTTATTTCTCATACTGAATTTTGCCTTAACTAACTTTTTTTACCCCAGAATTTTGACTTTTAATATCATATTTTTTTTACTTTGCTCTTAAAAGTTTGAGATTTTCCCATGATGATTTTTGTCTCAAAGTTTCAACTTGATATCTCACAATTTTGACTTTTTTCTAATTGTTTTGACATTATTTTTATCCCAGATTTTTAACCTTCAATCTCATAATTTTGTCCTTCTAATTTCAGAATGTTAATTTTTTTTTTACCTCAGAATTTTGACGTTTAATCTCATAATTTTTACTTTGATCTCAGAATTTTAAGTATTTTACCCCAGAATTTTGACTTGATTTTCTTTTCCCATAGAGATTTCCATCTTAATATTTTAACTTTGTCTCACTACTCTTAACTTTTTATCTCAAATTCATTTTTTTTTTTTTTACCCCTGAATTTCAACTTTTAATCTCATGATTGTGACTCTAATCTTGACGTTTACAATTTTTCCCATACTGCATTTTGTCTCAAAATTACATCTTCTTATCTCCAAACTCCAAACTTTTGATGTTGCATCTCATAATCTGAACCTTTTGGCTCAGAATTTACTTCTTTTTGCAAGATCTTGACGTCTCATCTCAAAGTTTTTACGTTTTGCCTCAAAAATTTTACTTTTTAATCTCTAAATTTCAACTTTTTGTCTTAAAAATTCTGAGAGTATGTCTGGTCACTGTACTTAAGGAAGAGGTTTACCAGCAGCTGCAGCTTTAGAGCAACAGTGCATCAGTCTTTAAAAAAGAAAAATGATGATAAACTAAAATGGGCCAGAAAGTGAAACCCTCTTTGTTCTCCTGAGTCTTAAATGTTTGTGATTGGTCTGCAGGTGTGGGCGTGTCAGACTCGAGCCACAGGGATGATGTACGCCTGTAAAAAGTTAGAAAAGACCAACGTGAAGAAGAGGAGAGGAGAAGGTATGGCTCTGAACGAGAAACAGATTCTGGAGGAGCTGGACAGTCGCTTCGTGGTGAGAAACTGGAGTTTTACATCTTTGGTGAGGAAAAGTTCAGCTCCACTAACGTTTCTCTCTCTCCAGGTGAACCTGGCGTACGCCTACGAGACCAAACACGCCCTCTGTATGGTTCTGACCATGATGAGTGGAGGAGACTTGAGGTTCCACATTTATAACATGGGAGAACCTGGACTGAGCAAAGACAGAGTTCAGTTCTACGCTGCAGAGGTTTGTTGTGGACTCATGCACCTGCACCACAAGGCCATCGTCTACAGGTGAGTAGAATAGAATAGAATAAATCTTTATTGTCCACCAAGGTGAAAAATTGTCTTCGGCTCACCAACATATAGAAACAGACAGCTCTAAAAATACAAACATGATTACATGGACATAATAGAAATCAAAAGAGGCAGATGGAGGGTAAAAAGAAAAAAAAGAGAAGGCTAAAAGAGGGTAAAAGATTTTCACACATTATCTCTGGATTTGTCCCTTTGTTGAGTTAAGGATGGTAATGGCATTTGGTGTGAAAGATTTTTTAAAGACTCCTTTGGCTAGAGGAACTCTGTAGCACCTCCCTGACCTCAGGGGCTCAAAGTTGCTGGAAAGAGGGTGAGAGCTGTCTGCCTCAATTCTCCCAGCTTTCCTCCTCATCCTTTCACTATAAAGATGGCTAAGTGACTTTTGGGGTTTACCCACAATTTTACTCGCCATAGACACGATCTTATTCAGTTTGTTCTTGACCAAACCACGCCGAAAGATGAAATGTTAGGACGCTTTCGATGTGTGTGCTGTACACAAGCTCTAACAGTTTTGAACTGATACCAAGACAACTCAACCGTCTAAGGAGATGCAGTCGCTGGGAGCATTTCTAAAATATAACAGCTGTGTTTTGCTGAAAACACAGCTGACTGTCAAGAACTGTACCAAGGTATCTGAAAGTCTCCACTATTTCTACAGGCTGACCATCAAGTGAGACTGACTGTATTTTCAGATGGTGCTTGGTGCAGAGGAACAACTCTTTTGTTTTGGGCACATTAATAACCAGCTGGCTGTTTAAACACCAGGCTTCAAGGGCCTGAGTGTGACTGCGATAGAACGCCTCACCAGAGGGGTCTGTTGTCTGCAGCAGACCAACTAAGGCCATGTCGTCTGCATATTTGATCAATTTAAAATTACTTTCATTTAGTGCCAATTCATTTGTAAAAAGAGAGGAAAAAAAAGAGTAAAAAAAAAGAGTAAAAAAAAGAACCATCCATGTCTCCTACAGGGCTCAGAGAAGAGGAACTGACCAAAAGTAAAAGTTAAACATGGGCCGTTTTCGAATTTGCCGACTACAAACTACTTTCCAATGCAGTATGTAGTAGACACTGATACTGTATTTAAATGTAGTTTGTAGTATGACAGTTCTGTTTGGTCTGTTTTGTAGTTTGTTACACTGGTTTCCAGTTTGAGTAATGAGAGAATAAAGCTGATGGATTGTTTTTCTTGACTTATGTATAATTTATTATTGTTAAGTTTTATTAGGACAACTTAATAAACATTGAAGCAATAAATTTTGGAGGGAAAATTTGGAATTTTCTGTTTTGAAAAGTCCCAAATTTAACGCACAAAACAGGGTTAAAAGACGTTTTCTGCAGTTGTTACAAATGATTATAGGTCCAAGCGCTTTAAACTGCATTAGTTTAACCAGGAGACTCTGATCTTTGTAATAACTGCAGAGGACGTGTGTTTAAATGTGGATGTTGCAGCAAAATTCATCATATTTGATTTTTAACATTGAAAATAATCTGGAGTGGATTGACTTTTTATTTTTAGAGATGATGGAAAAACTGTTTCTGATGATGCAGGTATGATTTCAAATATGTTTATAGGATAATAATAACATATACAATGTAAGTTCCCACTTAAAAGATGTTTAAGGGTTTTACACTTGAATTGTTCCTGCTTCACCCAAACTTTCTCCAGTTTCTGTCATTTTCAATTTACACCTGTGGCCAGGTGCTTTGCATTGTGGGAAACAGTACGCCAGGTAGACTGGTCCAATGCAGACTGATTAATTTTCCCGGATCAGTAGGTCATCAGGGTAGTTTTGGCTACTGCAGCTTTAATATTTGTTCACATACTGTATACTGTATTTTGGACAAATCAGTACGTACTGGTACTATAGTATGAGAATTCGAAAACAGCCTCGATGTAAAACACATGTAAACTTCTTCTACTGTAGTTATTAATGCATAAGCACAAAATGGGTAAATGCATAAGAGCAGAATGAATTTGTAAGTGCAGAATCAAGAGTCGTGCAAAATGCATTGCATGGAATGCGTAGGTGCAGAATGAGTGAATGCATAAGCCCGGAATGAATGCATTAGTGCAGAATCTGTAAGTCCAGAATGCGTAGTGCAAAATGAGTAAATGCATAAGCGCAGAATTAATTCGGACATGTGGAATGTGTTGTGCAAAATGCGTAGCACAGAATGAGTAAAGGTGTAGTGAATGTTTAGTCACAGTTTCATGCTGCTCAGTGAGTTATTAAGTTTAAGGTCCATAAAATGACAAGACTTGTTCTGTTATCTTTGTAAAAAAATAAATGTTAAGGAGTAGAATCGGTATCGTACCAGTATCACTGCACAGAGCGATAAAAAGTATAAGAGCCACACGTGTTCTCTTGTGCTTTTATTGTGCTCAAACCCAGCTGCATGATCACAAACAGAGCCAGGCTTTACTGATCTCACCTGTACTTAACTCTTGAAGTGCATGATGGGATTGTTTTTCTGACTCTGTGCTCACCTTTTCCATCACAAGTGTCTTTATTGTTTGATTCGTGGGAAAAACATTTGGCAGCTTTAAAAAGGAAACTTTAATAACCGTGTCTGGTTTCTTTAAAAAAAACATCCTCCTCTTTAAAAAAACCAAAAACAACAAAGACTTTATTTGTGCAGATTCTTCCTGTAACATGATCAACACCTAAAAATAAACCTGAGACTAAATTTACCGCAACTTACTGGAACAAGTTTAAAAATGTTTGTACTTGGCAGACATTTAAACCACATGTGATATTAAATTAGAAAAAAAAAAAAAAGTCCCGTGCTAAATTAAGATGAGAAATTCCGTTTACGTCACGTCTCTGGACCTGAATCAACCGCCGTGTTTTTTCTTCCAGGGACCTGAAGCCAGAAAACATTCTCCTGGATGACACAGGTATGTGTAACCTCCTGTTTGTGTGAGTGATTAACGACTTATAAACATCGCCACGGCAACAACAAAAACACACAGGTCACACTCCCGTCTGATCATGACGAAACCGTTCACAATCACCTGGTTTAAGTTTCTATTTATATTATCACTATTTATAACTCTGAGGAGTCAAACTGCAGATCGGGTTATTTTTCATTTATTATTTTACATCAGATATTTGAGATCAATTTCAAATATTTGAGATGGAAAAGTTGAAATTATTGGACAAAAGGTTAAAAAATTTGGGGAATTTTTTGGATAAAAAGCCAAAATGACAGAGAAAAGTCAAAATTTTAATTGGATTAAACTCAAGGTTTTAGGATGCAAACTGAAAAATGTGAGGAAAAAGTTGTAATTTATAAAAACTTGAGGTAAAATGTCAAAATTACAAGTAAAAGTGTTAAAATTTTGAGATAAAAGGTTAAATTTGAAATTGTAAAAAAACAACAACATAAGAACAAAGTCAAATTTTACATAAAAAGTAAAACATTTGGGATAAAAAGTTGAATTTTTGCATAAACAAGTGGAAATGTAGACGTTTAATGTCAAAATTACTGGGAATTAAGATAAGATTTTGAGATAAAAAGTCAAAATTTTGTAAAAAAAAAAATTAAAAAAAGGCAAAATTTGGAAACAAGAGGGCAACATTCTTTTTTGGAAAATTGACATTTATCTGAGATAAAGAGATAACGTTTGAAGGAAAAAAATGTTGAAAAAAGTCAAAATTTTCACTCTCCATCCATGTGGGAGAGGTTAAATCAAAATGACAGAAAAAGTCAAAACGATTGAAACTCAGAGTTTTGTAATTGAAGTTGAAATTGTGAGAATAAGTTGAACTTTTGAGAGAAAAATCAAAATCTTAAGGTTAAAATGTCACAACTACAAGGTGAGTCAAACTATTGAAATTAAAAGTAAAATTTTGAAAAAGTAAAAAATAATTCGAAATAAAATCAAAATATTACATAAAAAGCCAAAAATTGGAGTTGAAAAGTAAAAACTTTTGCATAAAAAAGTCAAAATTTTGATATCTAAAGTCAAAATCATGGGAAAATAAGTTTAAATTTTGAAGTTAATAGTCAAAAATTTGGGACAAAAGGGCAAAATTATTTTAAAATAGTAATTAGTAAATAATTAGTTTGTGTTATGAAGCTACTTTGTCGTATTTGAGGAAGCGGGGGGGGGGGTCCACTATGTGGGTTTAGGATATTTTTCACCCTAGTTTTTTTTATTTCCCTCTTCTTTTATGTCCTGAGGCTGTGGGTCTCGATCACTAAGGTCTGATCATGATGAAACTTTCTCATTCACCTGGTTAAGTTTCTATTTTTAGCTCTGAGGAGTCGACCAATCAAAGCGCAGATTGTTTTACAGATGCGTTGACCTTAAAAGGAAACAGCTTAAATGACAGATTGAGGAAGTGTGTGTGTGTGTGTGTGTGTGTGTGTGTGTGTGTGTGTGTGTGTGTGTGTGTGTGTGTGTGTGACGTCTGTTTGAACAAACCTGTGTGTGCACCTGTTTCTTCACACCTGCTCTGCAGACCTGGAAACACCTTTCTGTCTCTCTCTCTCTCTCTCTCTCCTGCTGTTGGTGACAGTTTTCACATGTTTTTATATTTTCAGTAGTTTCAGTAACAACAGACAGAAGTTTCTCAGTTTCACAGTTTCACAGTTTGACTTTTAAAGCTGTTCAGTGAAAGCTTGCTCAGGTTTTTGCTCCTTGTTTCCCTGAAGGTCACATCCGAATCTCTGACCTGGGTTTGGCTGTGAAACTTTCTGAGGGGGGGCTGGTCCGAGGCCGCGTGGGCACGCTGGGATACATGGGTACGTACACGGGCCGCATTTTAACAACAACACGTTAACCACACGTTAGTAACATCCATCCATCAAAAGCCAATTTCTGGTGTTTTATTCCTCAAGATCAATCAAAATACAAATCAATCAAAAATGTCAAGATACTGAGATTAAGAGAAAATCAAGCAAATTTTAAGATGAAAGTTAAAATTTTGAGATGAAAGTAAATTTTTTGGAACAAGTGGAAGTTTTGAGATAAAGTCAAAATAATGTGGAAAAAAGTCATTATCCTCAGATTTAAAGTAGAGATTTTGAAATTAAATCAAAATTATGTTAAAAAAAAAAGTGAAAATTTAAAGATAAGTGTTTAGATTTTGAGATAAAAATTAAAAAAAAAAAAAAAAAAAAAAAAAAAAAAAAAAAAAAAAAAAAAAAAAAAAAAAAAAAAAAAAAAAAAGAAAAAGTCCAAATTTATAACAAAAGTCAAAAACTGTGATTAAGTCAAAGAATAAAGATGAAGTTAGTACTTTTATATAAAATGTTTTAAAATAAAAAGGTTAACAAAGTTTTTGTGACATGAAGTTGAAATTTTTTAGACAAAAAAATCAAGATGATAAGAGTTTGATAAAAGTCAAAGACCTGGATAAAGTTTAAAAAAGAGAGAATTAAGTCAGTATTTTAATATAAAAACTTTAAATTGCGAGACAATAAGTCAAAATGATGAGAAATAAGTCAAAAGTTATGATGAAGGTCAAATAAAAACTTCAAATTGAGACAAAAGGTCAAAATGAGAAAAAAGTTCAATGTTAAGTCAAAAGGGATAATACTCAAAAATGTTTGATTAAGTCAAAAAAGTTTAGATAAAATTTTGAAATAATGAAATAAAAAGTCAAAACTGATGGAAAAATATCATATATTTGAGATTTTAGAAAAAAAAGTAGAAATTTTGAGACAAAAAGTCAAATCTTGAGGGAAAAAAAAATTAAGTGGAAATATTTGTCATCTTGTTTTTTTTTTTTTTTTAATCCCCCTCTCTTCATCCAGCTCCTGAGGTCGTGGCCCACAAACACTACGGCCTGAGCGCTGACTGGTGGGGTCTGGGTTGTTTGATTTACGAGATGACGGCGGGTCAGCCTCCTTTCAGAGCGCGGGGGGAACATCCCAAACCTGCCGACATGGAGAAGAGGATTTTAACGGACAAAGAGGAATACTGGGACAAGTTTGGAAAAGCTGCTAAAAACATCTGTGCATCAGTGAGTCACAAACAGAGGAAACTCATGTGCAATATTTCCTTCCATCATGAATTGAGTATTTCATCACATGTATTTCTTTATTCTATGAAACCTGTGTTATTTGAACACATCTTTAAACTATTAAAATATAACATGTTTTTTTGTGTTTTGGTTCCTCAAACCCCCAAAATGTCAGGTGGTGCAACCGTCCTGACAAGTATCCACAGTAATTAAACTCTAAAAATTGAATGTCAGTTATTGTAAATGGAAATTAAAAACACAGTGGCATTATTTTATGCTGGAACCTTTTTAAATAAAACATTCTTTNTTATTCACAAATAAAAGAAATGAAACACACAAAATGAAAATGTATGAGTCACTACAGACACTTGAGAGATACTTGCCAATAATTTCACACAGAAAAAATAACAGGAACATATAAATATATTTTCATATATTTGGTTGCACCACCTGACATTTTTGGGTGCTCAAATTAAAAATACTAAAAAATAATGAACCTAAAAACTTTGAAATGTTGGTCAACTACTGAAATCTGTTAGAAAACATAATTCTTCACTCAGAAATATGTTTTTATCCATTTTCAAAGAACTTTTAGAAAATTTTTAGACCCTCTTTTTGTTGTTGACCCAAAAACATAAAAACATGATGGTGACAGGTTTGGTTTCTGTTTCAGCTCCTGAAGAAAGATCCGAGCGAGCGTCTCGGCTGCAGCAGCTCAGGAGGAAAAGAAGTTCAGACTCATCCCTTTTTTAAAAGCATCAACTTCAGGATGTTGGAGGCCGGGCTGGTGGAGCCGACTTTTAAACCTGACGTTAGTGAAAAAACAATCCAGACTTTTTTCCTGAGCTTCAGAAAAGACAAAGACCTGACGTTTAAACTTTGATGTTTTTGTTTTACAGCCTAATAAAGTTTACTGCAGCGACGTTCAGGACATCGAGGAGTTTTCTCCGGTGAAAGGCGTCACTCTGGACCACAGAGACGCCGACTTTTACTCCGAGTTCTGCACAGGACGAGTCCCCATCACCTGGCAGAACGAGGTACCACGACACTTTTCTGCTCTTTAAAAACAAAAACAGATGTGTTCAATCAAAACTCAAGCTGCTCTGGATTTGTGAGTTCTGAGGCCAAATAAACATCTTGAGTTAGAACAAAATAAAAACATTTTTGTTGAGATAACTTATTCATTATATCTAATGTAACTTAAAGTTTTGAGTCCTACAAATCAAGAATCCCCAAAAATAAAAACATTGTTTGGAATTGAACTTTCTCTTCAAGCCTTAAAAGTTTACTTTGAGTTTTTGCATCTTAACTAATGATATGAGACAAACTTTACTAAACAAAGATCATAAAGGAAGTTCAGATAACTACTTTAAACAATACAGAACATTTTTTGTTCACTGAATCGATATATCATTATCACATTAAAAAAAAAAAGAAAACTAACTTTGCTGAGATTTCTTTTTTTGCCAATATTAAGTGGAAATTTTGGGATAAAAAGTTGAAATTACAAGTTAATAAAGTCGAAATTCTGAGATAAAAAGTCAAAACTTTGGGTTAAGAAGTTGAAATTTTGAGTTAGGTCGAAATTTTGAGATGACATAATGTAAATTTTGAGTTAATCAAGTAGAAATTAGGGGTTTAAAAGTCAAAAAATTCCAGTTAATAACCTCAAGATTTTGACTTTAATCTCTCAATTTTAACTTTCTATTTTGGGATTTTGACTATAAACCCAAAATTTGGACTTTAAGCTCAAGATTTTGACTTTTTATTTCAAATTTTGACTTTTCATCTCAAACACTTTGATTTCATAAACACAAAATTTCAACTCATATCTCAAAATTTTGACTTCATAGACTCAAAAAGTTTACTTTTTACCTTTTACAAATTAAGTTTTACCTTTTTTTCTTTAACTGGTGGAATGGGGCTTTCATATTATCAGGCCAACAAATTAAAGTTTTTATTTTTACAGTGAAGAAGACTGGAACGATCTAAAAAACTGCATAAATCTTTAATTTCCAGACTCTTTTTTTCTTCTGTAGGTGATAGAAACCGGTTGTTTCCGGGAGCTGAACCTGTTTGGCCCTGAAGGATCTCGATCTCCAGACCTGGACTGGACTCAGACCCCCAGGACCAAAAGTGAGAGCCCCAAACCGAGTCTGCTGCAGAGGATCTTCCACCGCAGAAACGTACGAACAGTTTCCTACAAATACAAAAACGTGTTTTAACTCCTCGCGTCTTAAATAAGCTTTAAAATACACTAAAAACAAAACATATGATCCAGTTTATTTGTTATCTCTTGGTTTCCTTGTAAGGCTTCCTTATCCATGAAAATATTGGGTTTCATATTTTTGGTGTTGGTCTCAGGGCCCAATGTTTAGCAGTAAACCTCTTGATTTCGATAAAAAGCAGAAAAAATAACCTAAAGAGAATCCTATAAATCAGTGGTTCCCAACCTTTTCCAAATCAGGGTCCACTTTTAAGTCTCAAGAATTTTTGCGGCCCACATCTGACCCTGGAAGTACTGATTCTGTAATAACTGGTTAAAATGTGGGATAGTGGTTACATTTTTAGATTACACAACATTTGTTTTATTACATTTTCCTGCTTCATTGAATTTTTTAATTACACTGTAGACCTTTGAAATTTGGGGTCATGTTACATGTTGGGCTTTAACATGCCTTCTTAAAGGACTTTTCTTAGATACAAATATCTGAACATGTTGAATATCCTTTAAGTCATTATTCTTTATATTTGTATCTTTATACAATTACCCCTCATTAAATTTCAGACTATTTTGGAAATGATTTGGCGGCCCACTTGCAATACCTCTGCGGCCCACCAGTGGGCCATGGACCACAGGTTGGGAAACACTGCTATAAATAAACAAAAGGTTTTTGTGTTACCTGCCTATTACTGAGGGGTATAGAACACATCTCTAAAATAAATTTGCTCTATTTATTTTTTCATTTTAAAATTAGCAACTATAGTAACATCCATGGTGTTAGGCTCAGTTTTGACCCATACATATATTTTTCAAAAAAGTGCAAATATATATATTTTGCCAGCAATAGAACTTTAATATAAACATAGAAACACAGAACAGGTCATAAAACAAAATATTGATTTGTGAGCGTGCATGTTTTTAGATGCATGTGTGGCAAAAAGTGACACTTTTTGTGTGTTTTTTGCAGAGAAACTTTTTGCATTGGAAACATAAATGAGTGAAGCTCACATGATTGGGAGAGGAGGTGTCTGTCATTGTGATGGCTGACAGTGCACTTATGATTTCAATTTTGGCTCTAAATATTGGTTTATAATCTTATTTTTATAACCGGGTCAAAACCGACCCTAACACAACAAGCAACAAAATTTCAATCAGGGCATTTTGTAATGTTTAGATCTTTTTTTTTTGTAAATAATTTTGTTGGAATCAACGTTCCTGACAAAGGCAAGAAGCCCTGATGCAGTAAACCAATTTTAAGTGATTCTTTTATGCATTTAAAAACTAAAACGGGTCAGTGGCGACCCTAACACAAGAGGAAAGTTAAGTTTTTAAACAGAGACTAATGTTTTTATTTTCTCTCACAGCATCATCCAGAAACAGAGGAGAGTAAAACCAACCTGGTGTCCAGTGAGTACATGGGCTCAGGACTTTTCAGCACCGCCCTCTAGTGGACGCACAAACAAACAGACTCTTAAAAAAAAAAAAAAAATTAACAGTTCAGCAGGAAGGACCAAAAACCAGAATCTCTTTTTATACGAGTTTTACAACTTCATACACGAGCACTTTCTTTAAACCCTGACATCAAACTGTTCCACTCTAAATTCTTTCTTTTAAAAACTCAAATTTGCAGTTTTTATTGCAAATCTTATAAAAAACATACTGCAGTTACTTCTGTCTTTTTTTATCTCCTTTTTTTTTTTTACGTCGGTGACTTTCTAACTCTGTTAACACCATTTTCTGATTTCAATCTTGTTTTTATGACGTCTGCAGTTTGTAAAAAATGTGAATATTTCTGTGTTTTAAACTTTTGAGCTTATAATAGAAAATAATAATGAAAAAAAAAGATATGTGTCTTAAAGCATGGACAGGGATGTGGATAATTATTGTAGATTTATGATTGACATTTTAAAAAGTTTATCACTTAAAACAAACTTAATCTGTAAATCTATCAATCTAACTATACTTTTGAATAAGTTTTACCATCGCACAATGTTTCATCGGAAGAATTGTTTTCATATTTCTGTGAATGATGTACATAAAAAACTTTGTTTTACTCCAATATTTGTGATTTTTTTTAGTTTAGTGAACCAACTATGAGACAGTTTGTCAAATTTGAACACTTTTGTCACAGTTTGTTCTCTATCTATGAAACTGTTGCATGATAAAAATGAATAGAAAGAAGAAGAAAAAAGAAAGAACCTTCAATTTTAGATCAGAACAAAACGGAACATCACATTTTGCAGAGATTAAATTCATTATCATCTTTATCAACACCAGATTTCTATGACTGACTGGACAATAATATCAAAAACATTATAAATAATATCTATATTCTCCATTTTGAACTCTACCCAGAAAATCATGACACATTATTATAGATATAAATCATTTTAGACACATATTTTTAAACTTTCCTCCTCCAGGTGGCGCTACAGAGCAACATAAACCACAAATAAATAGACAAATACAAAATGTGACGTCATATCCAACAATTTACCTTTAATGGTCCTTAAATAAAAACTGTGGAGTCGCTGACATCTGCTGGTTAAGGCTGATTATTACTGCAATAATAAATAAACTCAATATAAGACGTTTAAAAAAGGCAGAAAAAACTCCTGACAAACTTTCTTTTTACCTCTGCAGAGAAAAAAGCAGAAATTTCAGACTCGATTAAGCTGCAACTTGTTTGTAAAAAAATATATATATAGTTAAAAAAAAGAAAAAGAAATGTGCTTTGCGCACATTAAGTATGAATTTTGAGATAATGCAGTCAAAAGTTATGAGATAATGTCAATATTATGAGGAAAAAGTTACAATTTTTGAAAAAGATGAAATTTTGAGATCGTGAAAATATCTGGATAAAGTCAAAATTGAGAAAAAAAAGACTCAATTTTTGGATAAAAAGTCAAATTTATGAGAAAAACAGGCAACATTTTGTGATAAAAGATGGAAAATTGTGTCTCTGTTGGAGTTTTTGCAGTGTTGTTGTAGCTGAAAAAAGGAGAAAGTTCTTCGACTGAATAAAAGATGCAAAATGACTAAAGACGGAGGTAAAAAAAAAACGTATTAGAATTAGAAAAATAATTCACAGTTGCTGTTTATTAATCACAAAACCCTGAGTGTCATCATTACTTTATCCATAACAAATCTCTGTGGGGTGTCTTTAAGAGAAGAAGCTTTAATTAAAACAGGAAGTGTGTTTTTATTTTTGTTTGAATCCTCAGGAGAGACACTAATTATCGTTTTTCTCTCTCTGATAGCAGCTTATGTCCCACTTTTTTAATCTTACCATAAATTAACATAAATTATCAGAATGTGTTTGATCAACTTTGACTCTGTAAATGAGGAACGTATACGTCTTGTTTCTGGAGGATTTCTCGCTCAGTTAATCCTCCTCGCTCACGTAAATTCAGCCTCTTCAAAGGTTTTTCTTCCCTCGTTGACCTCTGACCTTGTCTTTAACTCTATCACGTATTTCCCACACTGAGTCCTCGCCCCTCGGCGGCGGCGGCAGCGTGAAGGAGGAGCCGCCGCGTCTCTGCTTATCAGGCTCGCTCAGAGGAGAAGCTGTACACACTCGCTTCTATCTTCGACTCTCTTTTTGACGCAGAGAGGGAGCGAAGGAGGGAGGTGTGCAGAGGAAGGACGCGAGCCACTTTTGCAGTCTATTCTCTTCAAATTCACAGAGTTTGACAGTTCTTTCTTAGCTCGAGTCACACTGCATGCAAACTGGAGTTCAATTGAGGTTATAAGTGTCAGAAATATGTGAAATTATTCAACGTATTGAAGTTTAAGAGCTGGATTCAGACCCACCCAGCTGAGAGATGAAATCCCTGCTGAGTGCTAAAGAAGATTTCTGATGGAGTAAAAAAAAAAAACTGGGTGTGACTGACTCTGCGTGAACAAGCTCTACATCAGTTCATCAAACATCTTCATCAAACTTAGAGAAAAGTTTTTAGTCTGAGTGGAATCGACCAATCAGAATTCTGAACCTCCTCTCCTTTACCTTATCTGCTAACCTCACTTCATCAAACATCTTTAAAGGGACAGTGAGGACTTTCTGAGCGATCTTAAAAAAGTCTCATATCTCAATTTATGCCTGATCATAATCTTCAACCTCAAATTAAAATGAGATCATCAACACTAAAAATTTTTTATTTCTAAATGCTAATTACTGGACTTGATTGATTTACAGCACGCCAAAGTGTCTATGACATCACTGCGCCAGGAGAGAGATCTGTGTTTTTTTATGCTGAAAATTATTTCTGTGATTTATTTTGTAGAAATAGAGAAAAAAAGGAGCTGGACTGTCTGTAAGAAAAGAGACAGAAGAGAAGAAGTAAGCTAAACAGGAGAGAGATAGAGCACGAGCTAAAAGCTGAAAGCTAAAACATGAGCTAAAGGCTTAAACATGCATAAGGCTGAGATATAAGCTATACTATTAAAGTGAGCACAGAAAAAAATAAAAAACACAGACTAAAGACTAAAACACAGACTAAAGGCTAAAACACAGACTAAAGGCTAAAACACAAACTAAAGGATAAAAAATGAACTAAAGGATAAAACACAGACTAAAGGCTTAAACAGATTTAAGGCTAAAACACAGACTAAAGGCTAAAACACAGACTAAAGGCTAAAAAACAAACTAAAGGCTAAAACACAAACTAAAGGCTGAAACACGAGCTAAAGGCTAAAACACAAACTAAAGGCTAAAACACAAATTAAAGGCTAAAACACAAACTAAAGGCTGAAACACGAGCTAAAGGCTAAAACACAAATTAAAGGCTAAAACACAAACTAAAGGCTGAAACACGAGCTAAAGGCTAAAACACAGATTTAAGGCAAAAACACAAACTAAAGGATAAAACACAAGAAAAACAAAGAAAAACAGCTAAAGGCTAAAACAGGAGCTTAAAGCTAAAACACAGACTAAAGGCTAAAACACAGACTAAAGGCTAAAACACAGACTAAAGGCTAGAACAAAAACTAAAGGCTGAAACACAGATTTAAGGCTAAAACACGGACTTAAGGCTAAAACAGGAGCTAAAGGCTAAAACACAAGCTAAAGGCTAAAACACAGACTAAAGGCTTAAACACAGACTAACGGCTCGAACAAAAACTAAAGGCTAAAACACAGACTAAAGGCTAAAACACAGACTCAAGCTTAAACACTGACTAAAGGCTAAAACACAGGCCAAAGGCTAAAACCTGTAGCTAAAGGCTTATACATTAGCTAATGCTTTAACACCAGCTGGGGGCTAGAAAAACAGCTAAAGGCCAAAAGACAGGATTGAGACTTGAACACAACCTCAAGATAAAACCGCAAGCTGAAGGCTAAAACATTGGCTTAAAATTGCTCTAAATGCTAAAACACAGACTAAAGACTTAAATGAAATCTAAAGACCAAAACAGAGGCTAAACCAGACTAAAACATGATTTTAAGGCTAAAATACAAGAGCTTCAGTCTTTAATGTGGCCTAAAGGCTAAAACAGGAGCTAAGTTGAAGTAAACTTGACTTAAGTTTAGACTCATCAACTACAACAGAAGAATTTCTGATCCTGTTTAGAGTTTAAACCACTAATGTCAGCCACAGCAAAGTTCCTGTGAAACCGAGACTTAAGAAAGATTTGGTTGGAAGTGGTTTTCAGTCGTTCCCCAGAGGCATCATGGGTAAACTTTCTACATAAATTCAGACGAACTTTGGTGAAACATCGATGTCAGAGAACAGATGATGTCACTCAGTCAGAGGTCGAGTTACACCCCCCCTCACCCCCCTCACCCCGCTGGCCTTGAACTCACTCCTTGTTCCTGAGGTGAACGTGAAGGTCTGCTGCTGTCGGGGGGTTGTGTGTGTGTGTGTGTGTGTGTGTGTGGGGGGGGGGGGGTTATAATGAGCGGAGCGTGTATTTACCTTATCCAGAATCAGCAGCAGCACAGAGGAGGCTTTTTGAGGACGCTGACATGAGAGAGCGGAGAACGTGTGGCGTAAACAGAACAGAGAACATTCAGCCTGATGGAGTTTGGGGGGTGGGGGGTTGGGGGGGCCTGGACCCAGAAAGAAGCTTCTGTTTCTGCTCTGACAGACTCTGTGTAGAGCCAGACTCCACTTTAGAGAAACTTAGTCAAGTTCCTGATCAGGACTCTTTAGGACACGTCATCTCACTGTTGTTTAAACGTAAATAAAAAAAAACACCACAATAATTTACAAATCCTGTTTAACCTACATTCATCTGAATCCACCACAAACACAAGATATTTATTCTTCAAACTTATAAACTTTATTGTTTCTTCCTATGTTTCCATTGTTTGTGAACTGAGGACACTAATTGTTGAAGCTTTGGAGCTGGAATTCTTTCACATTCTTCTTGATGAACAACATTAAGCTGCACTCTTCTACTACGGAGCCACGCTGTTGTAACAGGAGCAGAATGTGTCTTGGTTTCATTGTCTTGCTGAAATAATCAGGGACGTCCCTGAAAAAGACAAAGTGTCTTGGATGGCAGCAGATGTTGCTCCAAAACCTGTTTGTACCTTTCAGCATTAATGCTGCCTTCACAGAT
>RPOG01007451.1:0-18241 GCA_008086565.1 Thalassoma bifasciatum | reverse complement strand
ATTATAGTGTGTTATCTTGTCTGAACTCTTTCTGCTTCTCACTCCCTGCATATTTCTGTCATCATCCAATGAATAGAAGTTATTGTTGGGCAATATTAAAAACAATACTCTATACTTTTCCTGTGCCCAACTTCCCTGTTGCCATTCAGTTTGAAACTCAAGTTCAATTCTTCAGAATCACACATGCAAAAAGTATCATATGCTGTTTTTTGAGCATTTACAATGTCTTCTTGTGTTTGAAGTTGCTGCGGCCAGAGGAGGTGGAGATGTTGGTGTGCGGGAGTCCTGAGCTGGACATGAGCGCTCTGCAGAAAGCTGCTCAGTATGAGGGATACAGCAAGACTGACACCACTATACGGTAAAAACTCCCACAAGTCATACCTGACAAAATATTCACCCCTTTTTCCTCATGTCCTCATCAAATTGTTGACTTTCCAAGTTAGATTGTTGACATTTTTAAAGAAGTTGAACCATGTTTTTGTTTGTCTTGAATGGTTGGTCTACTTTTCTTTTCTGAAAATCAACATGCAAGTTTAGCTTAGCTCTACTGTCCTGTGTTACTGCTTTTTAAAAAAAAAAAATACCAGTAAACTTGTGGCCCTGTTTGTCTCCTCTCATCTCGACAAGTTTTTTTTTCTGTTCGGTCATGTTAAACTTCGTGATGGCTGACAAATCGTCTGCATTCTTTTCAAACTGCAAGCAGACCAAGCATTAGTTTTGTAACAGGAAGGAACTCTTCCCTCTCCCTCTCTTTCTCTCTCACAGAGGAACACACAAACACACACACAAACACACACACACACACACACACACACACACACACATGCACTCAGATGTCCTTCAGCCCTTTTGTTTCCCACAGAAAAACCAGCCAACACTTGTCAGGCACAGATAATGTAACCCAGCACAGTGCTGACAGTTAACAACAGACAGCTGCAGACTAGTTATACAACTTTAAAAAACTGTCGGACAATCACTTGTTTGTCACTCATTAGATAATTTTAATCACACTTTGAAATCAACGCAAATATCAAGATTATTCATCTATTTTCATTATCATACAGTTCACAAAACAATTTTCGTTGATCTAACAAATGTTAAAACAATGTTACTTTCCAAAGAGTCATCATCAAAGCTTCAAATTAAAAAAAAAAAAAGAAAATGAAGAAGCCATTAATGTACAAGAAAGTAAATTCCAAGGAACATTAAACCAACTAGAAAAGTTTCCCTAAAAATTGTAATCCACCTCTCAGAGTTGATTCTTCTAACTTCTTCCAGCTTCTTCTAAATGCTTGTATCATTTGTCGTGTTGCACCAGATGTTTCTGGGATGTGGTGTTGGCCTTCCCTCTCGAGCTGCAGAAGAAGCTTCTCCACTTTGCAACAGGAAGTGACCGTGTTCCTGTCGGAGGAATGGCTGACCTCAACTTCAAAATCTCCAAAATTGATGTTTCAACTGACTGGTAGGTTGAAAGGAAAATGTGCTCAAACACATTCAGACAAATACCAACCTGACAAATTCACATGAAGAACCTGTTATCAGTGATCTTGAGAGGGAGTGACAATGGTAATATGATTACAAACAAATTAAATGATAAGACTGAGATGATGTAATCTCTGATGACTTTTTCTGTAGCCTGGCAGATTAGAAATTATAACAAAGTTCAGTGATCTAATAAGGTGTCTTCCCCCTCTCAGACTGGATTTTTTTGTGTGTTTGAACTAGTTAAGAGACTTTTCATTAGATATAATCATTATATCTCGTCTTTTATGTGCTGAAGTGAGTCTAACCACTAAGTTGGATGATCTCGAATGCCAAAGATTCAGCATACTGAAACATCAACTCTCGTTTCATAAGAGGACAAACTCTTCTTATTCTGACACACATTTTTATGTTGAAGTGATAGTAAGCTCATTAAGCTTCTTCACAGAGTCAAATTTGAACTCGTGACTGGACAAGCATGCAATTTAAAAGGAAAAAAAATCTTTTCAACCGGAAGAAAGCCTCAGCTCTGGCATTGACACTTGATCAGGAATCTCTTTGAACTTCTTGAAATTAGGGTGAATAAGCCCAACACTGAAGTAACAGAGTTACTCACCTATTTTTCACATGCTAAGTGAACAAGTGGGAAAAGTATACCTCCTGTTACCTGACTGACTTTGTAGTTTTGTAGGTCCTGTTCCCCTGACTGTTCAATCACCCCTAGTAAGGTTTAAACAATAGAAAGTGTTTCCTGGTGTTGGCAGCAGCTTAAAAGCAACTCATGAAAATAAGAAAATTATCTCACCTCCTTAGTATCGTAGACAAGTTGGTAACAGAAAGTTTGCCTCTTTTTGTCTATGATTGGTTGTCAAGGGAAAAGTGACAGTGACAAGCATAGTAGTGCTCTAAAAGTTGAATAAATTTCAAGCAAATGCCGCAACAAATAACAGAGAGCTATTGTGGTGTTGTCCACAAAAGTCAAAGCTATGTCCACGAGTGGACACAGGTCCAGTGTGAGGTAATGGTTTTCTGTAATGTCTTGGACGCCACCCTCGCTACTGAATGACATATGTAGATTAGTTTAGTGTAAGTTTTGACTCAAGCAAACTTATGCCTAAGAGCTAAAAAACTTTTCAAAGTAACAACTGCTTCTTTCTTTTTCTCTCTTTCTCTCTCTCACCCCCACCTGTCCCTGCAGGTTGCCAATCTCTCACACATGTTTCAATCAGATCTGTCTGCCTCCCTATCGAACGAGGAAGGAGCTCAAACACAAACTCACCATCGCAATATCCAACGCTGAGGGCTTCGGCCTTGAGTGAAAGACTGCAAACACTCACTCCCAAATGTAAACTCCAACAATTAGCACACAAAGTGTAAGCAATGCTAGCTATATTTTTGCCACAACAACAAAAAAGCACCTTATACATATCTGTGGTCATAGATCAGACTTTTCAAAGTTTAACTTTCTCTGTGAGCTGTTTTCAAGGTCAGAAAATGTTGTAGAGTGTAACGCAAGTTTGTGTGGGATATGACTCAGTTTGAACTTGTCATTTGTAGCTGTTAAGATGAGATGTTTTTTTTTTCCTGCAGTAAACACACAGTAACACGAGGAATCCCTTTATTTACACATTGACCTTTTCAATCCAGTTAAAAGTGAGATTATATCATATATTTAGGTTATCGTGCCATCAGATATAATGAGAAAGAACATTTTGAAAACCGACCATCATTTTCACAGTTCGGTTGTAAAAAGTTTAAATGTGTCCAGTTTGAACCAGCCAATCAAATCTTCAACCATTTTGTTGTTTTGTATTATTGTAGCCAATGAGTAAATCTGCCTTAAGTTTCAATGGGTCACAGGTTTACTCAGGTAATTTTCAATATCAGCACAAGTATTTATGAAACAAAAAACAAAATGCTCGTCACCAGGTTGAGTAAGAGTAATTTGTGAAAATGCGTCAGTCTAATCAGCTGAAATTCTCTGTCTTAACTTGCAATCTGCAAAAACTTTAGAATTTAGCTTGACAGTATAAAACATTCTATACGTCTGAGAAAGCTCTAAATTTCATTTAAGGGAAAAAATGCATACTATACGGTCAAGTGTTGAGTCTAAAAAGATGGGAGAGAATAGGATTGTGTGAAAGGACTTTGTGAAAGCAATAACATCACAGCATGAAGGCAAAAAAGGCAGGAAAGAGCGTCAAGATTTCTTTTTCTTTTTTTTCTTTTTTTTTGAGTTGTATAATTTCAATACTTTTGTTCTAAGTTTGACTTCCATGCTTTTGTGACTTGTGGATATATTTTTATGATGGCATAGAAAATGTGTCATACTGTTTTGCTTTGTTTGCAGCACACTGTTGGGATGTTAAGCTTTGCTGAGAGAAGATTGCCTTTGTGTATCATGAGCTAGATTGTCTATTGATGTGTTTGACTTTGCTTTCTGACATTGTTGCCTCTTTTTTTTTTAAACGAAAGGCTGCAGCAAAAATGTTGATGTTAATGTCGTAATAATATTATTATTGAAACAGAGCTGTTCACTAACAGTTCCAAGTATATTTAGGGCCTGAGCCTGACTGTGGGTGCGGCAAAGGCCCTATTTAAACCCAAGTTGCGTGCCTTCAAGGTGCTCAAAGCTGTAACAAAACATGCCACAAAATACAGTTATGGCAAAAAATGTATGAATCTGGTGTTTTTGTGCCAATTTATGCTCCACCATGCCCCCCAGCTAAGAAAACCACAGCCCCTCCAGCTACTTTAAGCTACCAGCCTGAAATTTGTCTGGCCCACCTATCGTGCTCAGACCCACAAAAAAGCCTCTTACCAACATGGTGAAATCCAAACAAGGAGTTTCAGTAATTTTTCTTACAGGTCAGATTTTTGCTAGGTTTAATCTGCCTCAGATTTTACACGGTGATAAAGAGTCACCTCCTGATACAGCTATGTGCTCAAGTCTCTGCTACTGCAAGAGTACCTTCTAGAATTGCATGGTAGTGTCTTTCACATATACTGTCAGGTCTTTTGCTAATTTAACTCTCATGATCACAGTCCCACTTCTGACTCATAAACACATGCATTTTGGTGATAGTAATAGCCCTACCTATTGGACATTGATGGTGTTTACTTCCGTGAACACCTTTAAACATGCTATGATATGTCAAAGTCATGACCATACGAATGACCCAACACTGCTCATGTTGCTGCAAAGTAATACGACTGCTTTTACTCTTGAAGATCAGCATGGATTGTGGCCAGATGCTTACATATGTTGACGAGTGGTTGAGGAACACATTTTCAAACTGGAGATTTTGCATCTTTGTTAGATATACAACCTCACTGTGTGTCAGAGAATGTCACATATTGTCTTTCTAACTTATCTACAAAGGACTTTCTTTGAGCACTCACTCCTGCCAGTGGTGGATAGAAATTTTTGTGGTAACAATACAGACTCATAACTTTGCCTGCCTCATAATTTTGTTGTAACAAGTGCAATGTTTCAATTTTCAAAGCTTTGTTCTAGACCAAGAATGACTTCCATGGCCTTTTTCGTCATGTGTGTAAGTGGTGTTTTGTCTCTCGATTTTGAGTTCTGTCTCTCTTCAAGATGTTTACCTACTTTCAGGATTCAATAAAAATGGATCTTTATGGATGAGAAATACACTCCCAGCTCTTGTTCTTTTTCCCAGGATGGCTTTTACTCAGTGTTTACACAAACTCATTGAACCAGGGATCTGTATTATAAAATAGGCTTATCTGGTTTCACTGACCTTGACAGAGGAGATGGAGCTAAGTGGTTTCACAAAGTTGGTTATTACCAAGACAAGTCAAGACAGTGCTGAGGATTTCACACGTACAAGTAGTAGTCGGCAACACTTGATCAATCACAAACATTAGCAAGTGTGTCATCATCAGTTCATCACATCACTAAATAATCTTTTTAGACCTACTCTTTCAGTCTAGAAATGCTTAAGTTACCTCAATAACAACAAACCCTACTGTACAGTGTTAGCTCCAGGTTTCTTCATCCTTGAAATTGTTTACATGCACTGTGGTAACCTGGAAAATCAAAAAATAAATAAATAAATGAACATATTAGAAAATGAAGATTTGGTCAAATTAGCTCTTTAAATCAGCATCACTTTCAACAGTTGGTCAGTAAATTGTGAAATCAGAAAACAGTTGGTCTATCGTGTAAAAAACACTCTGCTGTGACTTTCATTACTGCAGCCAGTGTCAAGCTGAGCCAGACTGGTCTCTTACACTTGACAATGTCTTATGTAAGGTTGCCATGGCGAGACGTCTTAAGCCCCAAAGACGAACTGGCAGGAAACCAAGAAGTTACCAAATAACAGGGAAACAGCTAGAGCTGTTGCACCATCCAAACCCACATTAGTCTTATCTGGGTCAGTCATTCACTGGGTCTCACTGGATTTCTATAGGGTCTGAAGGAGCTTCTTATCCCACAATGAATCTTTTCTGTCATCTACGAGCAGGTCCAGAGCAGCAGCGGGGGCCAGAGGCGGAGAGCTACGCCAAGTTCATCAAGCTGCTGACTCAAAAAATGTCTGCGTAGGGAGTGGGGAATGTGAGAGGAGGACGTGGTCTGAGTTTAAAGATCTTTGCTAGGATCAGATTAAAAACGTTCAATCTGTTTCAGGGGATGAGTTTGAATTCAACACTTTGACTCATCGTGTTGAAATCAGTGCAGTTGGCAGAAACGGGTACTCTTGTTATAAGGCTCATGATTTATGAGATATTAACCTTCAGGGCCTTATCTCTCTGTCTGTTAGATGTTTGGTAGACTTTTTTCTGTTGAATGTTAACATACATTTACAAAAAGTAAATTACCATATTAGACCTATTCTAGGTAACTTGTTTCTATGTTGTCCCCGTCTTGTATATTATTCCATACATACCGCAGTGCTATTATATGTACATAGTAAAGGTTCATCCATGTTTAGATGAAGACATGTTGAATTTGTGTTGGGGGGTTTTTTAAGGTGCACCTTACTTCATATTTATATGAGTTCTCACATTCACACTCTGGGCTCTGAACAGTCATAGCCCCTCTCCTCCCAGTGAGCCACCAGAGTGAGGGTTTGAGATCCACACTGGCAATGCTGTGACATTCAATGTGGCTGAATGTCACAGCATTGCCACAATGAGAAAAAATAACTTCTCTTGCTTTATAAATTCAAATATGTTCATCTTTCACCGATCTTTTTTGTATGACCTTAGGATGTCCCCAAGACCGTCAGAGGGACAGGGTCATAAAAAGGGCAATCCTCCAACCAAATATTAGTTATTTTGCCCTAAAACCTTGAGATCTGTAGCTAACAGCCACATCTGAACCATCGTCACTGGACAGCAGCTCCAGTCCAGTGCCTCCCTTTTCTATCAGAACAGACCTCTTATCAGTAACATTAGTCACTGAAGTTAATATGGTAATTTATCAAAAGTACTCAAGTTATTGAATTTGAGTAGTTTTAAAAAAAAATATAGTACTTTTACTAGACAGCCCACTCAAGTAACTGTGCATGATCAAAGATTTCCTTTTATTTTCTATTAGTCAATTGAAGGCCCTGGGAGAAAAGAAGTGATCTTGACATGGTATCACTTTTGAATATGGGCCTGTTCATAATCTACAATTTAAAATTTGATCATCAGTGCAAAAACCACTTATCGCTGAATACTTATTTGTCAGTGTTTGCGGTTGGGTTGGACTTTCCCAGGAGAAAATGAACCCATTTATGGCATGTAAACAAAAAATCCCTTTGATGACACTATGCCAGCTGTAAGTGACAGAGCGAGGAGTAAAATTACCAAGTGGGAAGCAACATCCCGATTTAAAAAAAAGAAAAAAAAAATGTCATTGATATTTGTGTGCAGGATACTTGAGCTGAACTGGCAAAAAGACAAAAGAACGGCAGCAGAAAGATGTTCAGCTGTTTGTTATGAGTTACAGTGCACACAAGGTGAGATACAGATTTCAGCTCTGTGGTGAAAATGTGCAAATTATGGCTTGTACGTTTCAGTAGGAAGTACAGAGTTTCTTTACTAATACAAGGGTGGGACCTTTTGTGGTGCTGAGGAGAATTGGCTTCAGGTGATACCTACAAGGTCTATGTTATGACAGGTGGAGAGCCGCACCTACCAGTCGCACAAAATAACAAGACAAACACAAAACAGTACAGTGGAACAGGCCAGGCAAAGATAATATTTATTTGATTCACTTGTGCAGAGATGTGGAGCCAGTTTTTGTCTTCATATGAAACAAATGAGAGCTGTGAGTGCATGTTCAGATCAAAGTAGTGTTATGGAAAAGAACTTGCTCTTCTATCCTCAAAACGTAAATGCAAATATATTTATTTAAAGGTTTGTTTTGGCTTCTTGTGTAGCTAGCAGCAGGTTGAGATCCCTCGGCTGATAACATAAGTTAATACAGTTCAGGGTGGTGTTAAGTAACAGCAGCTCTATTCCTTCAGCTGTTGTGAACACAATCTTTTAATGCTTTCATGATGCCGCTTTGATCTCAGCAGGTCACCAGACTCAAAGCTTGAGGGTAAATTGCCAGGACAATTACATAGACAGAAACTGATTATGCAAACACACTTCGAACCTGACAGTGTTTCTTTCGGCACTCACCACCTTTTTTCTTCGCTTTCTTTTTCGCTCTTCAACTCTCTCTCAGTGAGAGGGAGGTGTCCTACTTTTATGCCGGGAATGAGGGATCTTATCGTTTATTAAACAAACAGAACTATGTAGGCCATGGCCAGCTCTGCTTTGTCACTAAGTAACCCGACAACAGACCACAATTATCTGTTTAGTCAAAGGAGGGAAGACGAGCTGCATCAGCAAATTTCATCCCTATTAATTTCCAAAAATAATAACTGTATCATTGTGCCAAATGCTTGGTGCGTGACCTTAACCTGGCCTCTTTTAATGCGTCTGCTTTAGATGTCTTTAAATCTCCTATTTACTCATATACAGTTTATCTCCCTATTGATCTGTTACTGTTATATTTACACTCGACCTGAGGGACATCAGGGGAGGAGGGATAGTTCTGTACTTATTGGTGGGTTGTTATTGGAACTTTTGTCAATACGTGTCCACCAACTGTCAAGCACAAAGTCTCTTTCGTGTTGGTGTTTATGTGTTTTGAAAGATTTGCCATCTTTTTTGCCCCAGTTTGGGCTTTCTGGTCACTTTTGCTTGCCTTATGAAACCTGACATAATGAAATCCGTAATCCATCACACAATTATGTAATAAGTAAAAAAAAAGATAAATTCAGAGCTAATCGATCATGTGTAACATAATACTTTCAGCCTCGATTTGAAAGGATCCATCAGAACGTGGAGCATGTAATATCAGCGTAAGTAAAGTTTCCTACCCCACTTCCATTTAAGTTGGGATGTTGTGTAAAGCGTAAATAAAAGTTGCAGTAAATTTCATTCCATCACTCCAACTTCATTGGAATTGGAGTTATATTAAGAAACTTAAAACATCCACGGCAACACTATCTTCACAAACACTGATACAACTCTGATGCCTTTACTTATATTTGAGGTGTCTACTCGTGCTGGTCATGCTACTAAAATGTTTTCTCAAGCACTGAGTATGTTGTTGAATGTCACATAGCATTGACACGATAAGAAAAACATCTCTCTGACACTTCTCTTGATTTATAAATTCAAATATGTTCATCTTTCATCCATCTTTTTTTGTATGACCTCAGGATGTCCACAAGACCATACAGGATAAGAGTCCACCTAAATTTTAGCTGATTTGCAGTCAGTTGCTCACTTATCATACAGTGTAGCATCAAGGTAGCATCTTCTTAATACTTTTCATTCTACCAAAGTTGTGGTTATTGACAAAGTTGTTTTAAGTTAAACTCAGGAAAAATAAAACATAATGATTCACTTGGTTATGTTTCATAAACAAATTATAGTTAGGTGTCCATGCAGATTCCCAGTTGGTCATAATGGTTCTGGTATTTCAGATTTAACCCTAGAGTCAACTGAATGCATCATAAGTTTCTGAAGGTGTATCTTGTCTAGTCCAAAAGTCTATTTAGATCAAGACTTTATGATGTGGCTGTGATTTAAAAAGTACATGTGTTTCTATGTGGAACACTGGCATTAGTGTTAAGCATCATTTAGATGATCAATATTTCCATGGATAAAAAGGCATTTGACTTGAAAGAATGTTGCTTGCCTTGAGGACACAAAAAGACAAATTAGTTATGTTCCATTGCTTTCCTTCAGTCAGAAACGAAGAGCAGATGAAACGTGCCTGCCATCAGACACTGTTTCCCAACTTAGTACTGCTCTATCCAAGTCAATTGAATCTCTTAACAAAAATACAAACAGCCGTTAATCAACAGTGTAGATAATCAAATAACACCTCTAACCCAAAAACCTCATTTTCTTAAACCAATTACACATTTTTATATCCTGGAAAACATATAGTTTTACGTTGTGTGATGCAGTGGAAAAATACACGAACCAAGCAATGACCAGCATGGGACCAAATACGTAAGACCAAGTGTTTGTAAACGTATTAAAGTTCATGGACTGTTAACTCTGGGTGCTCTCCAACACTGCTGACATAATTCACATGCACTAAACTGTTTGATAACATCTTCTTTATTTATTTATTTCGAGTACACCGAGCACACCAGATTCAAGTTGTTCCATTCATCTCATCATTGTCGCTAGTTTTGTGACATGTCTCTCCTTGTTCATACTAAGGCACACAGTATTAGTGCTGTCCTGAACCAAGAGCTTATGGTTTATCAAGAAATAGATCACAAAGAAGCTACGCAATAAACTTAGCACACAAGGTCAACCCTGATGATGGCCCTAATCGTGGCCCAGGTGATTTCTCTAAGTATATCTAAAGAGGCAGAGTGGCCTTGAGCTAATCCAACTATCTGTTCTTCATTCATTCATTTCTGATCTGACTGGGTCCAAATTTAAAGTCTTCGGGTACCCGTTCACACAAAATTTAATTCCAAATGAGGAGAGAGAGCGTTTCTTTAACCTGTTAAATGTTTGTGGCTTCAGTGTGTGTGCATTGTGCTCAGAGAAACAAGTCCTCTCTTGGTTGAGTAGCTAATCTGTTTGACAGCTGTCAGGACTTAGTGTTTTATATTAGGGATATTTCATTGTTTGTTTTTGGGAGCTGAATAGAGTCTTGACAGTGGACATACTTCTCATTGTACAGGCCCAAAAGTTATAATCACAAAAGTTGGCAGCTATTTAAAAATTGGCTTCAAATCTGAGAGCCTTGCCAAGACTTCCTGTCTTTTACTGATTACAGGAAGAAAAACAATAAGCTGTGCTTAAACCTGCTGATCACTGAGCATCCTATTGAGTATGGCTGCAGAAGTATCATGTATTATACAGTCTGACAGTAGTAATCTTGTAGAAGTATAAAAATGTATATAATATTTATGTTTTATTGATCTATTCAATGATTTGAGATGAAAGATCTGACACATACTACAGAGATTCTAGGTGATGTATCATTTCATTACCATCAATTGGAGATGACTTACTAACTATCAGGATGAACCTTTTAGTATGACTCATCTTTCATTTGGTTTCAACTTTTGTGGATGAATTTGATCTGCATGTTTTGCTTACAAACAGTATCAAAAATGCCTGCTGACCCCACCTTTGAGAGTGTGGTAAGTCACAGCCTAATAAATCCTGAGCCGATGGCTCTGTCTTCCAAACATCCCTAAATGATCAAGTCTGATCTTGCTGTGATTAAATAATGTTTAATGAGCTGTTATTCGTTCCTTTTATCAGCTCAGTTACACCTCATACCTGTTGTGCACCAACCAGGAAACTTTATTTCTCAATAACGATTGGCTCAGGGGTAAGGCCCAGACAGGTTAGGGAGAAAAACAATGTGGGTCACAGCACAACATTTGAATTTGGATTTCTCATCATATGATGACTAAGACCAATGTTTACCACCAAACAACATTCAGGAATGTCTGGTGCAGAATTAATCACTTCCTGTGAAAGTCACCTGAACCTGGCATCCGACCAAGGGTTGATCTTGCCAAAATGTCTGACTTTAAATCTTCTGCTTTCATAAAAACATTAATTTTCTTAAGAAATCAAAGTGAAATGTCCCCCAAACACAAGACTGGTGTACTAAGTAATTCAACGTGACCGTTTTTAAATCTGGTTGATATTTCTGGCCTTAGCTTCTCTGTTTATAAATTGGTTGTTCTTTTTCTTATTCCTGTTTCTCCTGCGTTAACTTCTATTTAAACAGAAAATAAACACTAAATACTGTAAATGAATATTTGTATGGTGTTCAGGACTGCTTTCTTTGACAACACTCTGGATGCCTGCATTTTGTATCTTGTATGAGCTAAAACTCTGGCAATCAAACGTGCTTCCTCTCACGTTGGCAGTCAAGGTGTGGCAAATTTACCATCACTGCTTTTGAAATCTCTTTCCCACAACAACAATGAGCACAAACAGTAATGTTGTCATACTACAGTTTCAGAGGCTCCAAAGAATTTTCAATACATTGCAAATCAAATTCTTTCTTGTAGTTTAGTCTCATTAAAACAAAAAACACAACAGCTCAGGCTCCTTAAACTGTGCTATCAGTATTGTGGTCACAGTTGCTATGATTTTTCTTCTTTTCGTTGCAATTTGGCAAAGCAAATGAAGCAATTTTTGCATCAAGTTGCAAAGACTCAGCATTCAACACTGCTTTTCCCATCTGTAACCCTGCAGTAAATTTTTCTCCTGCGGTGCAAACCCCCCTGTAGGCAGCTGTCCTCATTTGACCTCCAAGGCTGCAGCTTTCTTGTTGAAACAGGTGTCTGTAAGATTATTAGCAAATACAGAACAAACTGCCTGCTAGGAACTCAATTGCAGAGAATCAGACTTAGATTAATTGTGCATAGACACAATTGTACACACATACAGGACAATGGGTTTGGATACACATTTCTAACTGTGTGCATTCGACCAACTAAAACATGGTAAACAAAGTTTAATAATGACTGGAAAAAGCATAACCTATTTTTAAAGAAAACTATTTTATGATTAAAAAACATCACTGTAAATTGTAAACAAGTCTGCTAAATAAGAAAATTAATGCTGTTAAAATTTCAAAAGCTCAGTCTTGCAAAATCTCACCACTGGATCGAAAAGTTCATTTTTATCTCAATGTCATTAACCCTACACTGCATGCATATTTGTCTGACAACATTTAAAATTTCATGGCAGTAAATCATTCTTAAAAGGTTACATAACAAAGATAATAATGATGCAGTATTTTTTTTTCCCTTGTATGGATGTACTTTTCAAGCACAACAACATACAGACAAACAGTTGAACAAGCTCTGGCTGTTTCTGTTCCAGGTGTGAAGAAGCAGCCTTTGTGTGCAGCTCGTCAGTGGTCTGGAGAAGTTTCAGGGTTTGACTCTGCAGATTTAAAGACTCCTAAAGAGCCGGTTTAGTTGGTGAGGTTGGAAGAAAACAAGAGTTGGCAGAGAGTCAGGATGGTTATACAAGCAGTTTTTTTTTCCTTCATCATTTCTTCCTGTTCATACTGAGCAGAGACTGGAGTCAAAGTCTGATCCACTCCTGTACTTTAACAGTTCCTCATTATTAATGCTCACATGACATTCAGGTAATTTGTTTGGCCGGACAAGTCATGACTATAACATCCTGGAGGACCATCTGGTCAACCAGTAAAGAGGTTTTTGGCAAAGTGCCAGCAATTCAACTTAAAAATGCAGAGAGGTTGCACCACTTGCACGGGTGCAGGTCTCAGTTCCTCAAACAATGATTGCATTCAGTTTGTGATGTCAAAGTTTTGACATGAGTTTGAATCATATGGTAAAGATGCAGCTTTCAGCCATGCCAAAGTTTTATTCAGTGAGAGAAATGCTTATACTGCATCAAGCTGGACAAATACAAGAGCAGAGTGAAAAGGATTATGACTCTCTGTTCAGCCTTTGAGTATTTCATGAGTGCAGACTTAACTCCTAGAAGCCTCAGACAGCTGGTTACTAAAAGGTGAGAAAACAGAAAAGATTGAGCTTGTTTTAAGGATTGGTCAAAACAAACTTTGAAAAAAAAAAATATATATATATATATATATATGTGTGTGTGTGTGTGTGACACTCCACCCATCACTGACTTAGGTGTAAGTCCTGTTTCCCATTAATAAACTCACCATGACTTTCTATCAGTATGAGCAACTTTGCTCTTTCTTTGTTTTCAAACCTTTAACAAGATCTATTGTAGCATTGGGTTTATATTGAAGTAAGCCTAAACCATTTGCTTTTTATGGGTGTCTACAAAACTCGGCTAAAGTTCAAACACCATTGACCGTACACTCATCTTCAAATCAAGGTTTGGTGACAGGATCGCAGTTCTGGCACCAGGTAGCTCAGTACCTTGCAACATCCAGCTTGACGACCAATGTTTGCTGTTTTCTATTATGTTTGTTCCAAAGTTGAGTTTAACCTGAAGAGATTTTGCAATACTGCTTTTGTGCAATTAGGAATGAGTGAGCTCCTCAATACCCTCTCGCTGTCTTGTGCTTAAAAGCAATTGAGAAAATATTTTACCACACACTACCTCTTTTAATATAAATGATCTTATTTCTTATATTACACCACTGTCTCAAGTAGTGATTTACTGATGTGCCACACGACATACCTTTAAAAGTCTCATTACAACCTGAGACAACTTGTTAGGTAGCATGAAAGCTTCAGCCAGCTCATAATTCATCCTAAAATAGACTTCAGGTTAGATGTCAAGTCCTTTGCTCTTACTTTGAAGAAACACTGCTTAACTGCCTTTTATCAAAATTTGCTGTTAACAGAAGAAAACAGTCACTTTTTAAGTAAATCTCATAAATACCAAGAGCAACAGGAACAAGCTGTCATCTTGACTTTCAGAATCCTTTTCCTTTTCTGCTTTGACACTGAGACTCTCTCTTTGACACCCCCAATCGCCAAAGCCTCTCTGTCATCCAGGGGGTATCGAGTGTCTTTAGCATGTCCATCTTTTGCCAGTGAAAAGTCATCTGACCCATTTCCCTGCATGTAAACAACATCCAGCATATTCCAAACATCCCACCGCTATCTGCCCTAGGGTGGTGTCCCAAGTCTCCCTGGTGGCAGAAAAGTGTACGACAACCACACTGAAAGCAGTGTCATTTCTAATTATAAGCTCTGTAGCTATGTAAAGATAAAGTGTTGGGCAAGTGATGCAGGTATAGATGTCTGATATGATTTGATATACTGTATGTCTGTCATCTAAACAGTATTACTAACTCATGACTCTACACAGGAGAGCAAATGAAATGGATCCAATCCACAGTAGTGTAGTGCAGCCTATGCATTGCCATCTGATCATGCTTTTTTAATCCATTAAACATACATCTGCATGTAAGTGTCTCTAACAGTTTACTCTCATATAGGCAAAGATATTCTGTAGCTAACAGCTGAGCACACGTGTTGTAAAAGTTGGCTGCAACTCAAAGACACTTTGTTGTTGCCAGAGAGAAGCTGATGGGCCCAAGACTATGCAATAGCTGATGGTTGAGTAAGTTGAGCTGATGATGATGGAAGTTGGTTCAAACATTTCAGCCTTTTTTTAGCAGAAGTTTGCAAAGAAGAAATGAAGTTTAGCAAGGTCATCTTGTTAAAGTGTGAGAAGTCTGCAGAAGAATGGTATTAAGACAAGCTGTGGGACACAGAATTATACAGGATAGGCAAAAATTATCAGTGTATTTGGCGCAAAGACATTTTGGCACTTTGATGAACATTAAAATCTGGTTATCTTTGGGTATTGTAGATATTTAGTTGCATAATGGAGACTTAACAGGTAAGTGGATTCAGATAAAGATGTGGATTTTTAGGTAAAGAAGAATGCATTTCGTTGTTGGCTCGTTGTATTTTATAGCATGCATTATATTTTTCACAGCGAAATAAATTCTTAAACACACAAAACAATACAACACAACAGGATAAAATTGTACTGTTCATGTATTGGTAGGCCCATTACCTGACTTCCCAGCTTTGATTTGACTTGCACCTCTTTGCCACATGCCATTTTCTTTTCCTGTTCCTATGGTGCCTTTTATAGTCTTCAGACCATTTTTGCATTGCACTTTTGCATTGAAGTCATTTCCCCATCCACACACGCCAATTAGAGGCTTCATGTAAATCACCGATTGGTGCCGAGCCCATTCACTCACCAGTGGCACAAACTCGGAGTATTTCGAAATTCCCACTGCAATAAACGAAACAACTGTGGTTATAACAGCAGTAATCGATGTTTGAGTGTATTTGTACACGTGTGTTCTGATCTGAAATGATAAGCAGCAAGGATAAAACCTGAAAATGGAGCCATGACTATCAAAGTCCAAAAGTGATACAGCAATAAATACAGATAAATTCTCAACATGACTACTGAGCAGCTCACATCACACTCTGAGATTGGTAAACAGCAGGTCAGTAACACTGATCAGATCAAACAGAGACTGGGTGTTCCTCCATAAGAACTCCCTGTAATATTCAGCTATGCTTGTTTTATTTTTTCTCAATCAGCTGATAGGAGCTAACAGATGGTTGCAGACATCTCCAGTGACATCCAACAAGAGAAAAGTGTTGGTCTGAAAGAACTTCTTAGAAGATCTGAAAGACACACAAGGATATGTTCATTAACGCTTTTGAGGAGTGCCGCCAACATGAACTTACAATTAAAACACATTCTGCGAATAGCAATAAAATGCTTCAATACAGTGTTCTAACTGTAACTTAAAAACTGTCTTTTAAATAAATCCAGATGCACAAAAACTCTTGACAAACAAAAAAAGAATTAATACATATTTCACATGTTGTACCCTGTTTTAATCCATTTGATAAAAACGCACATGCAACTCATTAACTGGGGCTCACCCTGGACATTAGGGGGCAGTGGAAACTGTTTTAGAACAAACAACTTGCTTCTCACTCTCTAGTTTTAATGGACTCCAATGTTATTGTTACAAACACATGAAGCAGTGAGCGCATAATGGTGCAAAGGTTGCTTATATACACAAACAGTGGTGTGTGAAACAATTATGTGAAATGTGGTAGAATTACTCTTAGGTCTTCAAGCGCAATTTCTTTTTGTGCAATGGCAGCCTGTACACTAAATTATTTCAAAAATGCCATTGAAAACCTAAAATTGATTGGTTCCATGAAAATACATTAGAGATTTTGTGTATTATAAATCAGCTGAAAAAGTTCACCCTTTTCATTAAAATACACAACTTTTGTTGATGTGCTTCGGAAGTTCTTCCAAGACATAAATAGCTAAAAAGAGTGGGACCAAGCCTGGAAATGCAGATTCTCAGCCAGGGAGGGCAAAACTGGGACTAGATAGCCAGGAAGTGTAGATACAGTCAGCAGATGGTTACACTCTGCAGAAACCCAGACGAACCAACAGCTTGGAAGACGAACAAAGATCTGGGCGTCCAAGGGGTTTCTTTAGCAAGAAATGACTGCACCATAATCCACAGCAAACTGTTGAATGATATCATAAGATCTTCGGCAGTAGCCGTCAAACCAAACCAAACCGGTGTCTAGCATTCTACCATCACTGTATGTGGCCGACTTTTGGATCATGGTTTGGTTGTGCAAGGCTGTCGAGACGCCCCTGATCAATGAGAGACAGAGGTTAACCAAGCACAAAAGATCTGGCCAGGAACTGGGGAAGATTCTACTGTCAGATGAGTCCTGTTTCCAACTTTATCTTCCTCCTGCTAATCTGAGGGTGAACATTACAGAGCTGAACAGTACATAGATCTGAATGTAAAGAGAGATGTAAATACAGCTGATAAGTCCCCAGAGAGTTCACACTACCAGAGACACCATGGGGATGGCTCAAATGTCAGTAGTGATAAATTATATCGCATGAAAGATCAACAGCAGCAAAGAAACACTTTGAAAATAATTTGGGTGTTTAGAGTGCTGAAAGTCTTCGTGTTATTGAGCCGATCCTTTTATAGACATTTGTAGGTTTGTAGCAGGAAGAGATACTGACGTAAAACTCACAAAAAAAGCACCAAGGTAGTTCAAACCAAGGTCACTTCCTGTCCTTAAATTTTGTCACTCCAGAGAAAAACACATTGCTCATCCTTCTCATTTCATTTAGAGCTAATATCAATATAGACAAGAGAGAATTAATAGCTAAATATTTTCAGCAAAAAAAATGTAAGATCTTTTTTTGTTTTTTATAATCCACAAATGCGCTCAGCAGGAGCATTTATACACTAAAGACGAGTGGGATCCAAAGACTAACTCCTGTGGAACTCCAGCTGAAACTATTGACTTAACAGATTTAAAGTTTTCTGGTGAAACATCAAACTTACTAACTTTTAGATGAGAAGATGAGGACAATCAAGAATATGATCTGTTAAACCAGCTGAGTTGTGGAGTTGCTGAATCAAAATGTAAATGTGAATGTTGTCAAAGACAGCGGTACGATCAAGCAGCACTTTTATTTTTTCGACAGTCAGTTTCAATTTTAAAGTCTTTTATAATGTTAAATAGTGCTGTTTCTGCGCAATCATCAAATTTATTATGTTGATTGTCAGTGATCTGTATCAGATAAACTGTGAGTTGAAAGTGACCTCATGTTTTGTCCTCATGTGAAGATTTACAGACAAACTGACATATGGACATACCTTGGAGAAGTGACGTCACACTCTGGCATG
>RPOG01007450.1:0-10084 GCA_008086565.1 Thalassoma bifasciatum | reverse complement strand
AGGTCAAGTTTCTGTTTTGAATGATGTTTCTCTTGTGAAGTGTCAAAGTCTGAAGTGGTTTCATGAACCACAGACTCTCAATAAGCCCCTGAATTTTAGCCTAATCTTTTTCAGATTTCATTCAAATTGTCATGATCCATCCTTGGACACACCCTCATACTGAGAGGATAAAGGACTCCTGATAACTCCCTGATTTTTAGCCTAATCTCCTTCAAATTTCATTTAAACTGTCATGATCCATCCCTGGACACACCCTCAAACTGAGAGGATAAAACTGTATGTCTTAAAGATTTTTAATAATGCATTTTTTCCAAGTTTTCAGCTGACAAAACTCTGCACCCTGCAAAAATAATCATTTCACTCCAGCATTAATGGTCATTTGGCTCCATCCAGTGGCCAGACTTTACTTTTAGGTGGTCTGTGTGAGTTTGGCCACTACATGGAGTCAAATGACCATTTTTGCTGTGTGATTTCTTTCAGTTCTGACATTGTGACTCTCATTTTTAGAGCAGCAGGAGGCTGTGCTGTGAGCATGCAGCCATTTGATGTTGATATTATATTTGAAATGTCTAAAACATCTTCAACAAGCTCAGTTAATTAGGTCAAGTTTCTGTTTTGAATGATGTTTCTCTTGTGAAGTGTCAAAGTCTGAAGTGGTTTCATGAACCACAGACTCTCAATAAGCCCCTGAATTTTAGCCTTTAGAAAAAGTCTAAAGTAAGTTTAACAGTACTAGGTAGGAACCTGTGTGGGAGTATGACTCTCCTTAAAGGACTCCTGATAACTCCCTGATTTTTAGCCTAATCTCCTTCAAATTTCATTTAAACTGTCATGATCCATCCCTGGACACACCCTCAAACTGAGAGGATAAAACTGTATGTCTTAAAGATTTTTAATAATTCATTTTTTCCAAGTTTTCAGCTGACAAAACTCTGCACCCTGCAAAAATAATCATTTCACTCCAGCATTAATGGTCATTTGGCTCCATCTAGTGGCCAGACTTTACTTTTAGGTTTTCTGTGTGAGTTTGGCCACTACATGGAGTCAAATGACCATTTTTGCTGTGTGATTTCTTTCAGTTCTGACATTGTGACTCTCATTTTTAGAGCAGCAGGAGGCTGTGCTGTGAGCATGCAGCCATTTGATGTTGATATTATATTTGAAATTTCTAAAACATCTTCAACAAGCTCAGTTAATTAGGTCAAACTTCTGTTTTGAATGATATTTCTCTTGTAAAGTGTCAAAGTCTGAAGTGGTTTCATGAACCACAGACTCTCAATAAGCCCCTGATTTTTAGCCAAATCTTCTTCAGATTTCATTCAAACTGTCAAAATCCATCCCTGGACACACCCTCATACTGAGAGGATTAAACTCTTTGTCTTATGGATTTTTAATCATTTCTTTTTTCTAATTTTCTGGCCAATCGAACTCTGCAACCTGTGAAAATGATCATTTTGCTCCAACAAAAAAGGGTTTTAGCTCCATCTAGTGGCCAAACTGAATCTTTGGGTAGCCTGTGTGAGTTTGGCCACCAGATGGAGCCAAATGACCATTTTTGCTGTGTGACCTATTTTCAGTGCAGAGGGAGGCTTCTTAAAGAAACATGAGAGCAGACAGAGGAATGTGCTGTGGCCATGCAGCTCTCTGCATGTTGTCATTATTCTATTTCAGCTGAACCCTGAAACACATGAGCAGGGGTCTGCAACCTTTAAGGAGCCATTTTTCTTTATTTCACATGGATCAAGGTCATTCCACAACCACAAAAATCTTCACTATATAAGCAATAAAATGTTAAAATTCGACACAGAAGTAAATGTATTTAAAAGTACAGCCACATGCAGGAAAGAACGGCCCTCGCTCCCATGTGGCTGACTGAGAACGATTGCAGCATGTTCAGACATGCGCACAGGTCGACGCTTTTTAAAATTAAAGCCGCAAGCGGCGAGGAGCGGGGAGTCGCTCTCGTGCGGTCGTCCGAGCGCATGCTCGGACGAGCGCACGTGAGCGAGGGCCCGTGTATCGCCGCTTGCGGCTTTAATTTTAATTGTCGATTGACTTCACTCTGGGTCAGGAACAGACGGGTAACGTAGCGGAGACTACGTCCATGTTTTATCTTGCCTATGTTCATGACATTTTCCTAATTATCTTAAGGTTTGACACCACCTGTTGACAAAGCAGGAACATCCTCTCTTTTCTGATAAATTGAGTGAATGAGTGAGTGAGTTGTATTTTGTAACAAAAACAACTCACTATTCTGTAACACAAAAATCTAAGACGTGTTAATCTGAGACAGAGCCCTACAGCAGCGGTGACACACTGTGGTCAGAAGATCCTATGAAAGAAGAAGAATTTTTATGTCTTTTCAAAATGAATTCAACCCAAACACAGGGATTTTTTAAAAAGATGTTAAATATAGTGTATCTTTGTTTCAAAGCCTTCTTGTTGCTCAGTGGTTAAATGTTTTACTTGAACATGCACAGAAGCATTGGGTGTGTGTGTGTTGTTGATTTAAAGGGAGCTGAGACCTCCAAGCTTTTCCACTGGCAGAAAAAAAAATAATGACAGATGACAAAATGCAGCCGGAGCAAAATATGACAGGCATAAATTAGCTGAAGTTAAACTTTGGTTTGATTTCATGGTTATTTTTTGTTTTCTCCAGAGGAGAAACAAAGAACCATCAGTGGAAAGTCTGACTGTTTCAGCTTCTTCTCTCAGATTTTGACTCTGATATACACGTTGCATACTTTTCTTTTTTATGAGTATTGTGTGTAATGGATACCCTGGCTGCTCGATGTGATTGGCTCTGCTCTCCCTGTGAGTTAATCAGGCTCAGGCCCATGTGAGCAGCAGACACGACGCACGGCTCGGTTATTAGCTCCACTCGGCTCGGCTGTCCCTGTGTTACGAGCATGTGCTCCACAGATGTGGCTGCAGGAGGAAATTGGTGGTGCTGAGGACTTCAGTGAACAAAACCAAACAGCATTCCTCCCAGGAGCCACACTTCCCTCCACAGATTGGAGTTTAATCCGGTCATAGATGTATGCAGACAGGGGGATTATTGCGCTGAATATTCCTGCATTGGATGCAGATGCTGGATTTGCGTGCACTCTGTGTGATCATGTCCTGCAGATCATCTCTGATCAGCAGCCGGGACAGTCCAGAAGAGTCTGCCAAGATGTTGGGCTCCAACTTTTGGATGCTCCCTCTGTGTCTTCTAAACATTAAGACTGTAGAAACAAAGCATGAATGGCAAACAGAGTACAAGTCTTTGTTTGAAGAAACATCTGTGAGAAATCTGCTGCAGACTTGAAAACAAAAAGATGTTTCAGTGAGAAGAGCGACACATTCTCAATTAAACTGTAGCCTAGGTGAGCACCCTGGTTTGAAATACTGAATGTAACCTGAAAGTTAATGCTCCATTTACAGCTCAACATTTCTCACAAAGCAACCAGTGGTTCCTTTAACACTGTAACCCCTCCCTGCTCAGAGAGAGCTCATATCTCTCCACACTTAACGCCGACCTTCTGCCATTAATCCTCACTGAGCTGAGCTGAGATAACTCTGACGGGGTCGGGTCAGACAGTTGGCTCTGTTTTAGATCAGGTTCAGGTTGATCAGATTCTCACGACTGTGGAGCTCAGAGGATGAAGAATGTTTTGTCTTCACTGGACACGGAAGAAAAATAAGCAGGATCCTGATTAAAAGCTGCCACTGACACCTTTTTCAGTTCAAGTAAGGCTTTCTGAAATATTAAACTGACCTGATCTGTTTCCTCCTTTACTTTAGCGATACATTATCACTCCACATTGTGTTGTTTATGTTAAGCAGATAAGAACAGCAGTGCAGCAGCCATTCGTCTCTTTATCAGACTGTTGCACTGTTTCTTTATGCTTACTCATACATTCTTTGATCAGCCAGGTTTCTTAAAACACTGATAAGAAAAAATAATGTGAGTATTTCCAACTCCTGCTGTCCAAACACACCCAGAATCCAGAAACCAGTTATACATTACTCGTAACGCGTAGTGAAACAAACTACTCTTGAACATCCAGGGTTAGTTTTCCAGTTACTCAAAGCAACTTGTCACTCCTTTAACGTTGCTATTAATGATTCAAAACACAACAATCCAAAGATTATTGTCATTGTGTTTGTAGCTCAAGGTAGTTTGCATCATGGTTGCCAGGTTTGCAGTTTTCCTGCAGAAACCAGCATCTTTTAGGCTCCTTTTGTCATCCATAACTGCAACCCTGTCTAGCTTAAAAGATGCAGCAGTACATGTTTATGTTTAGTGGCTGGAAATATGCTCATTATTTAGTTAGGAGAGGAAAGATGACAGGATCACTGTCAGATGTAACTTGTGCCCCTTTACTCCATCTCTTTAGATAAACTTAGACAGGATTTAATAAACTTTGTCTCATTACCAATTTTGTGAGGTGTAAAGAAAAGTAATATTATCAGTAATGTAATATATTGCTTTTGGCAGGTAGTCATAAGTAAAATAATGGTGTTACTTTGAAAAGGAGTAACGAGTAACATATTACTTTTTTCAGTAACGGGCCCAACACTGCCTGAAAAAGCACTTGTGATCAATCAATCCATCCAAGAATCAATCAGTGACTGTTCAGCTATAAAAACATTTGTCAACAGCAGCTCTAATTCTGCAGAAAAAGTGAAAACTTTGGTAAAAAGCGCTGATACTCCTTCATGAAAGGGTGGGGGTGACAAAAACTGAGAAGATCAGCGGAGAGGAAACTTTCTTCAGCCCAGAAATATTTCAAAACTACAGCCATGTTTATGTCAGGCTGATTTACTGCAGGTGATTCATGCTTTCATTTCCCCTCATTAACACAACTGCATCTCTCTTTAAACCTCCCCCTGTCAGAAACTGAGCACAAGTGGATGAGCTCATGTGTGAACAGCTAAAACGATTGTCCTAACACCATCCTGGCTCTTTCCTGCCAGTCCCCTGGAAAAATTCCCACAAAAAGTCCTTAAGTTTTCCGGACATTTTCAGGCATTAATGCGTAAAAGAGGTTTTTTTCTTTGGTTTCCTCTGATGCCCTGATACCGCAGGTATGGGGCCTCTGGGGGCCTCTTGCAGGGTCTCAGATTTGTTAAGAAGCTGCTGCCAGATGTCTCTGAACCCCTCTCTACAGTTATCCATGCACGCTTCGACACGCTGCAGCAGCATTTTGTTGGACAGTGAATAAATGTTCAGTCCGAAAACCAGGCTGACTAATAAGTGATGCTAACGCTTCCTGCAGCTTTTTTGATTGATTGCATGTTACCACAGCGATGGAAAAGGAGGGATTTGGGGCAGTGGGATGCTTTTCCATCCCGAGCTGAATCAGACTGCTGGCTCCTGCATTCCTCCAGCCTGCTGCCTCTCCATGAAAGGACTCTTTGAGAGCCAAGAGGCCCGACACGGCTCCATCAGCCGGGGTTTAGACTGAGGGCCTTCTGGCACACCTCAACACTTTCCCTCTCTACTGTTCAAACTGCCACTGTGTGTGTGAGTGTTTGTGTGAGTGTGAGTGTGTGAGAGCCCTCGAACCCCCAGCCTCATTTCTGCCCTCACATCCACCCTCTCCTTGAGTGTTCAGCGAGGGTCAGTTGAACAGATCTGGGAGTTATACAGGCACTCAGCAGCTGCAGGAGCAGACATGATGTTTCTGGGTTAACCTCAGTGAGAGGAAGTAAATAACCACAGAGCGTGAGAGGAGGAAAACATGGTTCAAGATTCAAATGCTGCTCCTCCTCTCTCCAAGAATGTGAGCGATAAACCAGCAAGCAGCCATGATAATTTCTCATCAATATTTCTGATTGTTGGCATGGTTAAAAAAGCAAATCCTAATGGGATGCAGTTTTTCCATGGATTTCTCTGCACTGACCCCCCCATGCATGACACCAGGCGGGTATCTGTATGAAAACATCACCACTTCCACTTCTGAAACATTAAGTCATCTCTGAACATACCATCTCACTCGGCTCAAAGTGAGGCCGCCACAAAAACGGTTCCCCCTGGTGGCTGGCTGCAGGTCAAAAACTCTGTCTTCATATTTATTCCAGATAGGAGGTGGCAAGACAGTGAAAAATTATTACAACTCATAGAAATGTCTTCAAATCCACATCCAGGGAACTGGCCAATCAGAGGGGAGGAGGTTTGTGGAGCAGGGAGCACCAAAAAGAAAGCAGCTAAATCAAAGCATCTCAGACAGAAACTGAAATATTGATTTTTTTATAACATCTGTGTGAGAAAAAGATGGGCTATAAATTGTGTGAAGGTATCAGAGGGACAGCATAAGCCAAAATATTAAGACTAACACCCCTTCATCAAAATTAATATACAATGGAAGTCAGTTTGTTGTTGTCATTGTTTTTGTTCTTCAGTCTGAGTTTGAAAGGATCATATTTTGGACAAACCAAAAAGTCCAGGTCGCTGTTAAAGGAATTCATGCAAAGGGAGCAAAGCTTTTTTACATCTGACAGAAACAGGAAAACACACAGACAAAGAGAGAGGGAGGGAAGTGAAAGCATGCAATTTGTAGGACAAATAATCAGCTGCTCCACAGAAATAAAAAACAGATATGGCACGCATGGAGTCTTAAAGAGGATTTTATAAGTTCATGTTGTGGGAAATCTGCAAAGCTCTGTTTTTGAGTGTTAATGGAGGAACGTGACTGTGAGAAAACTTGGCTTTTTGACATTTAACCACATTAAAGTGCTCATAATTTTAGGCTGCATTTGCTTTGAAGCGCAGAACTTCAAAGTCAAACATTATTCTTATATTTCCAACAACACTGGATTTTTTCATGGCATCTCTCTTTCTCTCTGTTTTGAGAGACTCAGTCTGTTAAAGTGTCCCCACGACCTGCTGCGGTTCAGTCTCTGTATACGTGTCTCTGGTCTCAGTCTGGTCTCAGTGTAACTGCAGGGACACATTATCTCTCTAATCTAAATAAGTCAAGTCCTGGTCAACCTCCCAGTGTTGGAGATCCAGTTCAGACCACACTGAGTGCTCTCTGTCCCTCTCGGCCTGCTGGGGGATTCAGAGCCTCCTCACTTACACAGATAAGTGCTGTTTGAAAAAGAAAGCACCACGCTGTTTTCAGCTTTAAATGAGCAGACTGGGGGCAGACTGGGCTTAAAATAGAACTTTTTTTCTTTGCCACAGATTCCACTTTTTACAGTTTTACTTCTTTTTGCCTTACTGGAATCATGTGTCTTTTAAAGGGTACCTGTGTGTGTGTGTTAATGAGAGGTTTGCAGAGGCATGACACTGACATGTGAACCAGGTGCTACTGACATCTGACCCAAATTATACAAGAAACTTTTTACCATGGCCTACCAGATGTCAAGTTTCGGTTCTTGCGCTCACTGTCCTTTCGATGAACAGGAGATGGTTCATTAGCAGTTAAATACTCAAGTATCCACAGAAATAGTGCACAACAGTTGAACGGCAACAACACACATACTGCGTAAGTGATAAAAAAAATAATTGCAGACATTAACTAAAATTCAAATTAGGTACGGCTGATCAGTTCATCGTAAATTAGATTAAATCTCAATATGACCTGCTACAATATTAAAATCGCTGACAGTGCAGTAATTAAACCTGAAATGTGTCAGAACACTAGATACGTTTTTTGCTCTACAACAGTGTTACTCAACCCTGCACAACCAAAGAGCTAAATTGTTGAAAACTACCTTAAAAGGCAACATTGGTGGCAAAACAGCAATAAAACAAGTCTAAGGTGGCAAAAATGGCCAAAATGCAACAAAAATAGGTGGAAAAAGGACAAAAATTTGGAGAAAACTTGAATAGTTGTCACAAAGTAGTGAAAACTGGTCCACAACTGGCAAAAAAAAGAGTGAAAAGTGAATAAAATGGTCAAAAAGCAGTCACAAGTAAAAACAATAATAGAATTGAGTGCATAGAAATGAAAATACTTTTTGTAGGCTTTATGTTTCTGTTTAAAATTTCTTTTTTCATTGATCTCACTTAATATTCTAATTTTCTGAGACACTGAAATTTGGGTTTTCATTATTTGTAAGCCATAAGTATCAAGATTTTAATAAAAAGAGGCTTGAAATAGTTCACTCTACATATAATGAGTCTGTATAATATCTGGTTTTCTGAGAGACTAAAAATACACTCAAACTCTTTCACCCAAACACAGGTAAAATAACTGTTCGTTAAATATAGTTTCTGTTGTTACAGTTGTGTCTTATCCTGTTGATTTATGTTTCAGTGTTTATTTCTCTCATAAATTTGAATTCTTTATTTAATGTTATATAAAGAGAAGATTTAACTACATAATTGTCAGCTGTGTTGAACAATGAGGTTCTTACAGTTGTGTTGGCATAAGATTATCAAAGCGTAAGTGGAACAGGAAGAAAAAATGAGACAAAATCCAAGAGTTATTGAACTTTTCTTAACTGTGGGTGTCTACTTCAAACCCACTGTCTTAGGTTTTATGACTCAATACGGATACATGATCCCTGATATAACTTAAATATTATATCAAAAGTAAATTATACTTTGTCCCAAAAACGAACTCTAACTCTTGTAAAAGTACAGAAGCATGTCATCTGGCCAAGAATCTAAACGGTCTGCGACTTTTAAACCCAAAAGCCTCTTTTCTGCGTGTTTCCTTGCTTTGATTCCAATCATTGCATTTATTAATGGATGTTTTTCAACATTCAGAACCTTTTTGGCTGCAAGCCTAACGACCATAAAGTCTTCAGTCTAGAGAGTTAAAGGTGAAGCCAATAAAATGCTATGAAATAAAATTAATTTGACATTTACTGACGTTTGTGGGAGCAACAGTCAGAAACAGATCTTACTTGTCTGTTTCTGCTTTTCTTCATGAAGCACACCAACATTTTCTGACCATAAATGAAGAATTTATTTATCCATTTTCAAATTAGAAAGAGCCCAAGTTTGTTTATCACCTTCATGTCCACAGACTGATGATTGTCTGTACAAGATAATTAGACTCAGAATGAGATGATCAGGGGTTGTTTCTAAATGCTATTTCCCAGCTTTCCAATCAGGTCGAATGGGATTACTCTCTAAGTTTCCATGACAATAAAATGAAGAGCTAGGTTAGGTTTGCTCTTTGTGGTTAGGTTTGGGTTGGTAGATGAGCACTGGTAGGATATAAGGAGAATTCACTGACGTTAAAACATTATGGTCATGTCTGCAGAGCTTCACTTTCAGCCTTCAGGGAAAAGTGGAAGCTGAATTTGTTTCAGGTCTCTGCTAATTAGTTAGCGACCATAATGATGTGTACTGTGATGTAGGGTGATCTTTGCTAATGGGCTGAGTGAAGACAGCATTTCTGAAGGGACAGGATAATTTTTACTCTCCTCCATTAGCTCTGAACGTCCTGTCTGCAGTGGGGTGAGTTATCAGGGGAGAGAGAGAGGGAAATGAAGCCAGTATGGTCCTCAAAATGAGAGCGGAAATCCTTCATTAGGACTCTGTGAAGCTGGGCCGAGGCAGGGCGGAAAGTCTGGACGTTACATGCAGGAATGTGTCTCTGGTATTTCAACAAATCACTTCATCTTTCCAGTCCAACACAAAACTCCTCTGGACTGTTGAAAGGAGACGACACAGACAGGCGAGGTCCTGAAGTTACGACCCCAATAAAAGCCAAGGGTCAACAGAAAATCCTCAGGAGGAAACTGTTTTAAGTGTCCTGAGGCTGCAGAACAGACGCTTACTGCAGGATACAACAGAAGACAGGCAGATTTGAAGTTTCATTTATCTGCATTTAGACTTTTTCTGACAAACTCTTTAGTCAAAACTAGTCTTGAAACCAGTGATGAAATCTTCAATTTCTGCTTTTTGACTACAACCAAATGCACAAAGTTGACTCCCTTTTTTGGTTTTGACCACAAGATTGTCTCAAGTCAGCAATATGACTCCATCAGTTCATCAGTTCATGAGAACAGGTATAAATAAAAATCTATTATTGCCACATCTGACCTGCCTCATATCTCAAAAAGACACCAAGCTTCTTCAGCTTCACCATCTTCATTTTCTAATGAAACCAGACTTGTTTTTTTACTACCTCTG
>RPOG01007449.1:0-18253 GCA_008086565.1 Thalassoma bifasciatum | reverse complement strand
ATTTTATCACAGCTGGGATGGAATGATTGTTTGAAAGGTATACAGAGCTTATTTTCCATACTTTGTTAAAGTAAACATGCACCAGTGATTAAGATGTGCAGAGTGATGAGGAGATAACGTGTGTCTCTGTGCACCCTGTGAGCCATTATGTGCTTTATTAAACTAAAGACCGACCCTGTGACTCTGCAGAGTGGATATCAGTAAAAGAGGAACTTCTGATCGACCAATCAGAAGGCAGTTTATCGACCACATCCTGTGACAAAGAGGAAAATTAAACACACCGACAGGGTTTAAATCTGTGTTTTTCTGGGTTTGTCAGAGATGTTATGACACATGCTTCTTGAAGTACAATGAACGTTACTCCATCTAAACCCCACTTCTGATTAAATTAAGAATATTCCAAGGGTATAAAAAAAGAAAAGAGTGGTCAATCTAAAAATAAAGGAAATATCAACTTATCATCCAATTTTTATTTAAGCGCCAAATTATAACAAACATTTGCTCAAGACACCTTTGAAAAACATGAGCCTGTCTAGACCTGTATATGAAATAAGATTTTATTTTATAAACAGAGTGAAAATCAAAACAAGATAAAAAAAAGTTTGATCTTAACGTAACTCACCATGAGTACAGAGCTCTGCAGCATTTAGCAGGTAACAATGGAGGAACAACTTCCCTTTAACAGACAGAAACCCCGGATAGAACCAGACTCATGTTTGACAGACAACAGGTGCAAATGTGCAAATATTATCTCTGCCATCAACAGTTTATTCTTTGATAAGTTTAGATAAGCACACATTAATTACTATTCATCCAGGGACTAGGAACAAGTTATTGATTATTTGCCAAAGTAGAGAGTGATGCAAAAAAAAATAGCAAGTACAGTTCTCTCATTCTTAGTATCTTAGTGATGAAACTGTTTGAAATCAAACATTTTTATCTTTTACCTGTCTTTCTTTCAAAGGTGGGAACATGTGTTGCTGCAGATGCAAACCCTTCAGCTACAATCACATGGAAGAAGAATGGAGCGCCCCTGGAAGCAGATGGGAAAGGTACATTCACATTTAGCATTGGAAAGGTTAGACAGCTGTAAATGAAAATGGGATGTGCCATGAAGATAACTGTATTGTGTTTCACTCCTAAACACTTTATGAGCTCAAGCATAGCTGCTCCAAATGTATCAGGGACAGTAAAGACTGACCTGGTTGATCCAGCCCTCCTTTCTTGTACATATTAAAACGTGACTTTCTGTCCCCTCCCTTTGCAGCTGTTGTGATCACCCCAAGCATGAAGCTGGATCCAGCCACAGGCCTCTCCACCACCTCGTCCATGCTGCAGTACACAGCCACCAAGGAGGACGTGGGTGCAGTCTTTGCCTGTGTGTCCACACATGAGAAGAAAGAGCAGGAGACGGCTCTGGAACCTTTCCCTGTTCACTGTGAGTGTTTAACTCTTTACCTGACCTCCCTTTACCTGTGTGTAACTCTGGGTTATACTGTCATCATGCAGCACTGTAAGGCTTAAGGTACAGTTTGACCTTAGACATGAAGTTTCGATAGGTAGATAGTAATAATAACTGGAGGGGCATTTCCTTTCAACAAATGCAGGATGTTGAAATGCTAAGCCACAACAATGCTGATGCTCAGGATTTCATAATAATAATAATAATAATAATAATAATAATAATAATAATAATAATAATAATAATAATAATATATCTATGCTGCTTTAATCCTTCTTCATCCACTGGTGGTGATCTATTTAATAAGTTAATGTGGAGCTTCTCTTCTTTTTGTTCCGTTTTTCTAACAACTATGATGTTATAATTCTTATATTTCTTCACAGATCCTTCAGAGAAGGTCAGCCTTGAGATAATGTCAAAGGGCCCATTCGTGGAGGGAGACAATGTGACGCTAAAGTGTCAAGCTGATGGGAACCCCCCACCCAGCTCCTTCTTTTTCTACATCAAGGTCAGTCAGAGGGGACGCATGAACCACTCCATATCATCCACTGATAGTCATACTCTTTATGAAATAATGAAAATCTCTACAGTCAGAAACAATCCTACTTATTTCCTGTGCTGTAAAAGACATAATAAATGTCAGACATGAGCTTAGACTCCAGTTTGAGCGCCTGAGGTAACTTTTCCTCTCATCTTCATCTCATCTCAGGACCAGAAAACTCTGGTGGAAAACTCAGACTCCTTCACTCTGACAGCCATCAGCAGAGAGGATGCAGGAGAATATAAATGCTCCCTGACCAACGATGAGAAGATTGAGGCCGTCCAGAGCATTGCTGTTAGCTGTGAGTACTCATGTCCTCTCATGTTTAGAGCCTGAGCTCACAGAACCATTACTGGAGGGAGAACCACTTCATCTTCTGCTTGTCTACTCTTCTTGAATTCAGGTTTTAGTAAACACATCTTAGTGTGGTAACTCTTGTCATGTCTGATCCTCAGACCTGGACCTGAGTCTAAGTCCCTCTGGTGACGTTGTGAAGAAAGTTGGGGAAGCCTTGGCAGTGAAGGTGGAGAAAAAAGCCTCAGGGGAACCTGAAGTGTCCTGGACAAAGGTAATGTGGTGATAGAGTTACAGAGCTCAGGTTAACCCACAAACACATGCTGCATTTACAGATTAAAGATGTTAAAATCATTCGACAAAAATGCAGCAAAAATCTGATGTATGTTGCCGAGATATCACTTGATTTTAGAGTAAATTAGGATGAGAAGATACTGTGCTTCTTATCATGGGGTCAATAAACCAGGAAGTAGCAAACCCTGAGTAACAAGGCTCTCATGGTTGTTAGTTGTGATCATGATTAAGAGAGGTAGGTCCTCACTTTGCTTTTGGAGTCACTGACTAATATTTATGATAGGGATGGGCCCAAACTGTTACAGGTATCAGTATCAGGCTGGTGCCAGTCTTATTTCAGTGTATTGAGTACTTGTGACGCTGCTGATAGCGCTGCTGTGTTACACAAAAAAAAATCTTAGGATTAGACAGTTAAGCAGCTCAAATGTTAAAGCTTTGTCCTAACTTTGTGCTTTGATTTTGCACCTTTGAATAAAACTTAGGAAGAGTTGAATGACTGTTTTATTTTGCACTTAAGTACAATTAAAAAAAAAAAAAAAAAAAACTCTAAGAGTCATGACTTTTATTTTGCACTTTTGTTAATTTATTACAAACAAACCATAAACCCAGAGAGAGGTGTTTGAAATTGATCTATTATGGTGGTAATTAAAATGTTATGTATCAAAAGTGCACTGTAAAAAAAGTCAGTAAAAACATTCAGCAAAACACAGCAACAAAAGTGACAATTAAGGACCATAAAACCAAACATTTTCTTTAACCGTATCAAATACATTGGATAACAGTTAAGTATGACACTGGAGAAAACTTTGACCTTAAAAAACTGTAATATTGACAATGTCTGAAAACTTTAAACTTTACTGTATTATTATTTGGGTAAAACTGCAGTCATAGAGTTTGTGCACGTTGAAATTTACAGTATGAATCTGTTGATTGTTTTGCAAGACAAACCTCAAGTTTTACAGAAGTAGGATGTTGTAGCTGTGGTTGTAGTTTTTTCCATGCTTATTCAGCAAATTGCATTTGATTTGACTAGTTTTTACGTTATTATTTTTGTCAGTAATTACAGTTTTAAAATGTAGAATTCACAGGTTATTCTGTAAAGTCATCTACAATTTTACTGTATATTTCATGAAATTTCCCTGGCAACCACAGCTACCATTTTTAATTTTACCCAAGAGGGAGTACTTGTACTGGTATCAGTCTGAAAAAGGTGATATTGAACATTTCTAAATTGTGACTCTGCTTTCAGGATGGAAAGCCAGTGTCGGAGCCAGAGTTTGAAAAGCTGAGCTACGCTGATGCTGGAGCCTACACCTGTGAACTTTCTCTGGACGGACTGACACGTCGTCAGAGCTTCAAACTGGCCGTGGAAGGTGAGTCAGTGTGTGTGTGTGTGTGTGTATGTGTGTGTGTGTGTTTTGTTTAGTTGTGTTTGATTTTTAACATTAGTTATAGGTTAGAGCTCAGTCTTCTTTGTTGCTTAGTCAAGATTCGTGATCTGTGTCGTCTTCTTTGCATGTGTGTATTTAAGTTCTTGATCCCTGTGTGTCTGGATTAGTTTTACTTCCTGTCTCTGAGTGTTTCTTTGCGTTTCGATCAGTCTAAGTCTGCAGCAGTCAGAGCTTAAAAAGAGGGAGGGAAATGAGATAATCAAAGTCTGTTTTATTTGTTGTGTAGTGTTCAGAATACCTGTGTCATTTGAAATATCTGTAAAAATCCTGATTTTACAAGGCTATTTTTTTTCAGATGATTTAGTCTTTCACTTTGCTTGTTTTGAATTTAAGATTAACATTTTCTTTAGCTTTAGAAATGAAGAATATAAATCCTTATCTTATTATATTTGGTTAAAATCCAGAAGAGTCACTATTTAGAGCAGATTTTCTTCAACAGAGTACAATGAAACTTGCTCTTAAAGCTGGAGGGTAAAATTCAACTCCATCAGGATTCTACAGGTTTTTCTGGAAAGAGCTTGGGGGAGCAATATTTGGTGAATTCAGTCATAGTTTCTCCTCAGTGTAAACAATTCTGACAGTGTAAAATGAAGTTTTTGCTGCTTTTGTATCTTCACTGTTCAAATAAAAAGAGTAATACAGGATAAAAATACACTTTCTGTCTACACGGGGGCTAACTGAGCTGATTTTCTGACTCTCCTCAGGGAAGCCCGTGATCACAGGTTTAACCAAACACCGAGCTGGAGAGGCTCAGTTCAAAGTCCTGACCTGTGAGGCTGAAGGAGTACCAGAGCCCCGTTTCCAGTGGAGCATCAACAACACAAACGTGAGTGTCAGCACTGTATGAAAGAAGCAGCATGGCTCAGTGTGTTACAGGAAGTTTCTCAAAACCCACCGGGACAAAATGCCTTCACATGTAGGATGAGAATCTCACATCCAAAGAACCACAGGCTGATAAGAAGACAGACGCTCTTCTTACATCACCGAGGGCAATGACACTGAGGTTACAGTGTGTACAGCTCATGTAGTTTTAACCATACATCCCACACTCACAGCTGAGCTTGTTCCAGAAGTTTACAGATTCAAGGACATGAAGACAGGAAGAAAAAGAATGAGGAAATATATTTTTCCCTGAGTTTCACATGAAATAGTGTCTGATGACAGCATCAGCTGCTCTCCACCTGATCTGCAGTTCATCAGCTTCAACAGCTGTTTGTGTCTGCAAAAATTATGGAGAGAGGAGAAGGAATACCTAACGAAACAGGACATATTTCTGATATTAAGATCAGTAATACTTGAATTACCCCAGAGGCAGATTTGGTCATTACATTTGCCGTTTAGACAATGAAGTAAGATATCAGAGTAGTGATAAAAGGTACAAATTAATAAGGAATAAGAATGAGAACAGTTGGAATGATCTCTGTTCAACAGCTCTGACGTCTCTGATGAACTTTTATTGTGTGTCCAGGAGGAGAGCTCCTACTCAGGTGGCAAAGCCGTCCATAAAATCACTGTGATCCCCAGTGTGAACCTGACCGTTACCTGCACTGTCACCAACAAACTGGGAGAAGACTCCAGGACCATCAATGTGTCTTCAGGTAAGGAACAGTAAAAGTCATGAGAGCAGGTGCACACTCAACTCCTGCTTCTCAGCTTTCCAGTGTGACAAACCATCACTAAACCTTTCATAGAGCACAGTTTCAGATCGTACTGACCTGTCTCTGATTTGTCATCTCTTTCACTGTCTCCCATGATTTGATTGGATTTACATTTATTTAGTTGGGAACTTTATCTTATTCCCCATAAAATCCCTAAACCTGGCTTTGTCAATGCTTTTCGTGTTTTAAAACGCCACCAACAAACCTTTAGAGCTCATGTTTTGAGTCTGCACTTGCACAAGCTTTTCTCCTTTTTTCATCCCTGCAGTGTCGCTTTCTTCTTGGCTTTATTTGTTTGATTTGTTCTAATTTGTTTTTATATTTTATTTCAGTTTTTAAGGAGGTCACTGAGAAAAGAGGTAAGATATCATTTTCTCTTCCTGTCATCCGTGAACTGGTTAGAAGTCGTATCGTAAATCCAGATGTCATGGGAACTTATTTTATAATGTGACAGAGACATGAAAAGTATTTTATATACTTTGGGGTGCTCACGACAGTAGTAATCACAATGTATAATACAATGATTATATTTTGCATGACATTAATTGTTCATTTCTTTATCCAGTTTGTATGGCCAATGGAAATGGACAAATGCAATTAATCTCTAAAAGTTTCAGTTTCACTTTCTCTTTTTCGAGTTCAGCCTTCACACATAATAACCTTCAAACCACTTTAATGCCTGCTTGCTCTATTTTTTCCACACTAACATGTTCTCACGCTGAAGTGAGCTGTAGCTGCTTCGTCACAATCTAAAGTCTGTGCTGAATCCTGAGTCATGTGAACAAACTGTATGTCAACACTAAGTGTGACCATCTGTGAATGTCAGCGCACAGTTAAACCGATCATTTTGGGCTTCGATTTGTTTAGATTCTGTGTTCTTGGTTTGGATTTGACTACAAAGCAATGAAATGTTATCACTGAAACATGCAGTGTAAGGTTTGACACAGTGGTGACGCTGTCTGAGTCTCTTCATCTTCTCTGCTGTCTGTTCTCAGACTCTGAGGGAAATTCAGAGGACCAATCAAAGGTCGTTGTGGGCGTAGTGATCGGGCTTCTCATCGCTGCTGCCGTGGTCGGTCTCATCTACTGGCTGTACATGAAGAATTCAAGGTAAAGACTGTTTGAATCCTGACATGTGGATCTCACAGCAGGAGGCCCAAACACCAGCCAGTCCCTGAGCTGGCTGACTGTTCACAACGCATGGGCCAGTTCAAATAATGCCTTTAAAACTAAACGCATTTTCACATTGTTTTCATACAATAACTTACTGTTGTTTAGTCAATGATCAGTGTGAGATTGAGTCGTTACTGACAGCGGATGAAAGGCACCGCTGTATACAGCTCTGCAGCTCTCTCTCCTTTCAAACCAGTGTGCTAAAGTGTCAGATAACAACTGAACAACTTAACACTGGTTGCGGTGGGGGCTTTTTCTTCTCTATTTTGTTAGTAAAGTGCTTTTAAAACCTCTGGTTTTAGGTCTAAAGCCGAGTTAAGCCGCTCAAGTTGTAAACAAGAAAATCAGCAGAGCAGTCAAGGGAGAATGACAGAGAATATAAAAACATCTGTCTTTTCTAATGTGAACTGCTACAGCGTTAACTATACACTTGATATAATCATACCTCAGGGCTGTGGGGAAGAGAGAGCATGTGACAACTTTTAATCATGCGTCGTGATGTCTTTCATGACGCTTCATCAATGTAGAAAAAAAGCACATCGAACTGATGGCCATCTACATCAATGTCAAAACACTGTCACCCTGAGCAACCTTAAAGAGACAGTGCAAGATATGAAATAGAACGATGAAAGAAAGAACTCAATGATAAAGATAAAAAAAGAATTAAGGTCAATAAGGATCGTTCATTATGATAAATGTTAGTTCTAAAAATATAATTCTCTATTCGAAGATAATAGTGTTCCTGTCATATCAGGTCAAGGTCATATTTGTCATATCTGCCAGTGTGTGACAGCCCTTAATGTTCTAGAGCCTTTGCCTCTGAGCTTTACAAATCCTAGAAACAGCCCTGGGCAGAACATTATCACCACTGACAGAAGTAAATAACACTTATCATCTTATCCCCACAAATGCACTTATATCTTTTTTGTATTCTAGTTTTGTGTATGAAATGCTGAATACTTTTCTCTGAATTGACTGTTCCTGTGTGGGCCTGTCTGCATAATGAGATGAGGAAATACAAATATCAGTTTGTGCTCAGAGTGAAGGAAACCGACAATTTATGGCTTTCAGTTGTGTCTTTTTTGCTCCGGCCACTAAAGACTGGTGTGACAACATACTGGCCCTCTTATGTTTTTCAGATGTTATCACCCTTTATGGAACAAAACATAAAACGTAGTGTATGTAATGAAACAAACAGGTTAAAGATCAATAAAAGATAGTATCTGAAGCAGGTGTCAGTCTTCACAGGGAGATATGTGATATTTTAGTGCTTGGCCCTCTGTAACAGGCAATAAATGCCAGAAGTTCATGCAGTGTTTTTTTATTTCTACAGACAAGGAAGCTGGAAAACTAATGAGAAGGAGGTCGGATCAACTGAAGAGAGCAAGAAACTAGAGGATAACGAGCTCATGGCTTAGAGTCTTTCATTGCTGAGCTACGTGCAGTGAAAGAGGTAAGACCAGGCACTTGTTAAACAATCATAAGAACATTAAAACCTTCCACCTTACCAGTACTGAAGCTGTTGCCTGTTGAGAAAATATTTTTGTAATTTGTATTTGATTGGCCTTCAGTCCTGCTATCAATTTTATTTATTTATCATTTAGATTTTTTCTATATCATTACAAAAAACCTGAAAGTTTCTGCTTAGTACTCACAGCATGAATTCAAGACTTAAGGTCCTACCCTTTTAATAGTGACAAGATGTGAAGGATCATTACTTGAGGTGCTTTTCAACATCAGCCAGTAATATCAGAGGGCTGATATTATCAAGCATCCCTCCCAAACAAAAAAAATACATTACATCTTTATCTGTTTATTTGAACATTTAGAGATGCTACAATTCTCACTAAGATGGTCACCATGGTTACCATTGTAGCAATCACAAAGCTGTATTAGCGGGTTAGCACACTAGTGTTTGATATTAGCTTCATTAAGGTGGTGCAGTGTGTTGGGGGTATTTTTTGTGTTTAAAATATTTTAAATATGGCTCTTGCAGTTATTTTGGATGTGGATGTCACATTTAGGATTTCAGCCTTTTTTTGTTTTGGCAGTGCAATGTTGTCATATGAGTTCAAAGACCTTTATCTCAACAACATAATAAATAGTTTCTTTAAAAACCTGTTAAAAATATTTGTAAAAACATATTCTACCACCTTGAGGATTGTCACATCACTACAGTTGGCTGAAGTTGTATTTTGGCCCTTTTCAAAATGTCTGCGTTCACGAAGTTATCCTCTCACAGATGTACAGGAGAATCATCGCTTGATTTTCAAGAAGTTGCAGCAAGAATAACATTGAAATAGTTGCTGTAAAAAAAGTGTTTTCTGGGTTTATAAATACCACTGTTACAAAAAATTTAATTTTCAGACTATTTTTTGATAGGTCAGGCTTCACAGGGTTAAACGACTAAAGGCCCAAACTAGGAATCTAAGAATCATCAGCTTCTTTACGAAAAAATGACGTTTTTTTTCAAGTGTGAAATGATGAAATGCTACATGGCTGAACAAAATTAGTGAAGCTAATTCTTCTGTGTGTGTGTGTGTGTTTCTTTTTTTTTCTGTGAGGAAGCAAGTGAACGCAAACTTGCAACATGAAACAATCCCAGAGTTCCTGTTGGCTACTGATCCACACGGTGTCCACATGGGAAGAACCAAGTCCTGCCTCCAGCCTGCTGTTTCACTGAACTGTTTGAAGTCTGCACTGAGCCTGCCTCGTGTCACTGTATCATTCTCTTTTTGTTTTTTTTTAATACGTCCCTGATGACTGCTGCTTTTGTCCGTCACAGCACCTCTGTCAGGCTGTACAGTCGGGGCTTTCACCACTTGGTTTTTCCATGAGGATCTTTTTGTTTTTTTCTTCATCAAAGACTGTGTATCAGTTTACTTTTTGAACACTACGATTATTTTATGGTAGAGAATTCTGAAGATTTCACTTTTTGTGTTTGTTTGTGTGTGGCACAGACAGTTCATGCTACACACATTTACTTCTCATCCTCAAACTTTTCTAAAGGTCAACGATACCTCATCATAACCTCCTGATTGGTTTGAGAATCACTGGCAAATGGACTTTTAGACCACTTCAAACCAGACACCTTCAAAAAATATCTGAGTAAAAGTTACGGAATAAACTAAGAACTGTGACTTTACCATAAACAATATCAAACTGTTGTTCAATGCAGGTGTTGACGTGTACATAAGAGATTGGCACATGGTGCGTTTGGATGTTGGGAAATGACTTTTTTGGTTTTAGTATGAGGGATAATTTTTTTTCTTTAGTTTTCAACCAAAATTTAGATTTTATTTTTTTTTTATCAAAGTTTGCAGAGTTAGTGCATCAAATTGAATATCCAAAGGCAGAATGTTTGATAATTATGTGTCATATTCACCTCCTGGTTTTAATGTTCCTGGTCTAAACTCTCTGTGTTGGATTTTTAACCTTGCAGATTTTTTTTTTTTTTTTTTTTTTTTTTTTTTTTTTTTTTTTTTTTTTTTTTGTTACATGTTCTCTTATTTTGAAAAGCTTGTGACGCCAGTTCAAACTGTGTTTTTTTTCCTTGTGTGTGTTTGATGTATTTATTACCTTCATTTAATTCAGCTGTTTGGCAGTGCTGCAGATTGCAAGACAATAATTTACAGCCTCATCTGTTTGTTAAGGTATTTAAGAAGATGCTACTTCAGGGTTATGAAGGTGGGATTCAGACTCCACAGTTATCAGATGAGAAGCCCGGTGTCTTTAAAGGAGAACATCTAATGGTGACATCTAGTGGTCAGATTTTAAATTGAAGCTCTCTGCTCACCTCTCATTGGTGAGGCAGGGGTGGCCTTTGAGTTGAAGACATCATACTCATGTGATGCAGCATAAGTTCTACCCTTCATTTTTTCAAAACTCAAACTACTCTCCTTCTCTACGTTTTATTAAATGTGCTGCGGACTGAAAACAAAAAAAAGAAAAGAGGTTGTGCACATATGCAGTCTCTACAGAAGGACACCTGCTCCAGTATTTAAAAGTCTTCTTTCAAGTTAACAAAAACAGAACAACTCTGACATAACGGTAACTGTGCACTAATTTAAACACACTTACATGTAATATATTCTATTTACAAGTCTTTCCTGGTGAATAATCAGTACTTTCTTCACTTTTAATGCTCTGTGTTGTGAGATCAATGACAGAGCATAAAAGGAAAAAGACTTTCCTTGTTCTTGCAGCTTTCATCTTGTTAAATGCAAAATGGTTCCCAAAGTCTTTTAAAAAAGATAAATCTTGCACCAAGAGTTGCAGTTTTTCCACACATTTCCATTTTTAAGCTCTGCCATCAGACAAACCCAGAACAGTTTGGAGCATCTGTGTCTAAAGATCTTGTAGCACTGTCGGGATTCACCTGGTTTTGCAGAACTTGAATCTCTTGGTTACATTTTTTTTCCCTCTGAACCATGAGTAAAAGTTTTTTTTTTTTTCCTTTTGATTTGTAACTGTGTAGAAGTCACTGATGAAGCATTTTTTTTTTTTGCAAAAACAAGGTTTCTAACTGTACTGCTGGATTAATGAAACCTGACATGAATACTGTTTTTCTATTCCACTTTTTGTTTTCATGAAATCAGGTGAGCAGCAAAACCAAAGAGAAGAAGAGAACGCCAAAAGAGCATCTGAAACTCATGTTTTGTTTTTTTTTGTTTTTTTTGTTTGTTCGTTTTGTTCAAAAAAAAAAAAAAAAAAAAAATTTTTTTTTTTTTTTTTTTTTTTTTTTTTTTTTTTTTTACTGTTGTTCAATAAAGTGTCCTAAAGACCGTTATGTATGTGGTTTCTTTCTTCTTTAATGGGCCAAACATATGCTTTTTTTTATTCACTTAAAGTGCTAAACTGAACATTAATGGCCTGAAATAGGAATTTATGGGTATATTTATTGTGTAAATATATATATATATATATATATATATATAGGGTATATCTTACTTGATAGAAAATATCCAATAAAAAATACTTCTCATTAAAAGATATTGAATTGGAACAACACATGGCAAAGTGAAGTACTCTCGTTTCACTTTTGCATATAAATAATCTCTTAAAAAGAAAAAAGGCATCATGAGTAGACCCAGGAGTCAGACTACAAAATTATGGAAAAAATCAGAGTCATGAAAGACTAATTCCTAAAAGAGAAAGAGGAGGAGATGAAGAAGTTCAGGGTTATTGTGGTGCTGGTGGGAATGCAGTTATTGCTATGTCACATAAAAAAGTCGTTCAACCTTTATGGGACTGAGGTCAGTTAAGACAGGGGTTCCCCAAGTGGGGGTTGGGACCCCCAGGGGAGTCGCGAGACGCTGGAGGGGGGGTTGCAAGATGATTTCAGTTTAGAGGGAATATCCACAGCTATCCCAGACCACATCTAAGGTCCTAACGCCGTTTGGCTCAACATACCTGTGTGAAAATACTTTCTTGGCCCTTATATTGATTAAAAATAAATATAATATCTTGTGTGAACGTGGATGATGATCTCCGAGTGGCCGTCTCCAAAATTAAACCCAGAATGGACTTGCTGTGCTCCATAGTGCCCATCCATTTCATTAGGTGAGATAAACACAGAAACATATATCCCAAAAAGTTAACTTGCACTGCAACAGTGTTCATGTTTACTCAGAGCTACAGTTTATGACTATTACTTAAACTGAGTTACTCTTGTTCTAATGTGGAAATGAAAGTATTGAACCAAAATTGAGTTTGCACACGACTGCAACAATGTTCGTTCACAAATTACAGAGAAAGAACTTTGACATATTCTGCTTTTATTTTATATAAAACAGTTACATGTAAAATCATAACATGGTTTTCAGGCTGTTGTTCTTTTTTGTGTTGTCATAATGCCCATGTTTGGATACCCTTATTAGTGCATGTGTCCTACGCGCACGTTTTCTTATGCTTCAGTCACCTCTGGGGATAGTGGGGGTGTTTGTGTTCTTTATACTCCTTGTACTGAAGAGTCTGAGTTGACCCTGGACTTGTTTTATACTTTGAGCAAACAATGGTATAGTTTGTGTGAGACTGTATAGCTTGACTACAATGGTAATTTTATTCTTTGTAACTTTGTTAAAAAAAGTTTACAAAGTTAACTATGATCTACTTGGAAAAAGGACAGCTGCTTTGAGGGATAACCTCTTAAGTAATGAAAAAAATGCTCCTTTAAAAAACACAAAAAGGGATTTATAACCAAAAAATCCCTCCACAAATACAAAGGCAGCATTCTTTTTCAGTCAAAAAGTTCTGGTATTTCTTTGACTTGACGGTATCAAAACAAAAACCGTTTTTGATAGACACGTCTGAGGTGGTGGTCATTTTAGTAACCTCATATTTTTAACACACTAAGGTAAAAATGTCACCAATAGTCATGGCTATGTGTTTATACAGATGGAATAGATCAACAACAAGCTTCACACAAGCTCCACCCTTATCTAATGAGTCCAGGATCACAGAGCCAATACTTTATCACCTCACATCACACACCAACCCATCAGACACACACACTCAGAGGGTGTTACATTTATCCTACAGTCAAACCTGCTGCTTCAGACGTGTGGAGGGAGGAGATAAACTCTGTGTTAAAGGGAGAAGGAGCTGCAGGCCTCCAATCTCCACAAAGTTTAGCTGCAGAGCACATCTGACCAACAACCTCAAACATTACAAACTTCAGCCTGAGAGAGTTTGTTTCCTGTATAAGAAGAGAAAACTAAGGTAAGAAAAGTCTGGTTCAAAAAAATGCTTTACACACTAAGATCCCTCTGCATTTCATTTGCATTATTATTCCCCATCAGAATTTACCTTTATAAAGCTAACTATGGATACTGTGTCTTATATCTGTGATTATAAATGAAGCTTTTTTTATGTGTTTACACTTTAATAAACCATGTGTGCATGTTTGAAAGAAAGTGAAAACCTGCCAAAAGAGCTGAAACTTGTTTCACCATTTAATGGATTTTATAGTCATGGCCTGTCATTTTAATACTCATTAAAATAATATTAAATTGAAATGATTCTGTAATGCCCTTGACGTTTATAATCAGGGATAAATTCTTCGATCTCTCCTTTAAATGTGGAGCTCAGGGAGGAGATGGTTTCAGGGGTGAGGTCCATGATAAAGGTCTGGATATCTCAGCAGCTTAAAAGATACGACAGCAAAAGTTTTCATCTTAAAGTTATGTATTTCATATGACATCAAAAGTTTGTCATTTCTTTGCATTTAAACCATTTCAGGTGTAAATGTTTCCACATAAGTGCTGCTGTGTTTCTTATCTGTGGATTCTCAGTGATGGGTTTACTACCACTGTTCTACTTTAATGCATGCTAAATATGTTCTTTTTTATTACTGCAATGTATTTCTTTAACAGGTTACAACACATAGATTCAAATTTTAAAGGCTGATGAGGGATAAATGCGTTGAATAAGCTGTCCATAACAAAAGTAGCATTCACATGCAGTATTTTATATTGTTTATCTATATGAAATTTGTATAATATAGAAAACATTCAGCAACAGTTTTATTTATTTTTCATTTGACCTTTGTTTAACCAGGAAGCCCTATTGAGATGAAAAAAACTTATATCTTTCAAAAGAGACCTGGCTAAGGAACAATGAAACCACTCCTTAATTTCTCAATTACAGAATCTGATTTAACAAAAGTGACACCTGCAATGACAAACAGCTAGGATCAACATTGACCAGAAAAAAAAGGATACAGCTGCTATGAGTGTTTTTATTCTTCTCCTTCTTCTTCTTCTTCTTCTTCTTCTTCTTCTTCTTCTTCTTCTTCTTATTATTATTATTATTATTATTATTATTATCATTATTATTTATTTATTTATTTTTTTGCATACCTCAGCTAAATTTGTCCTGGCTTTGTTTAACCTCTTAAGACTAGGCGCCCTCATTTGTGAACATTACATTTGTACCTCTCAGACCCATGTAACTTAATTTTCTAAAACTTTGACCTATTGGCCACATTTAGAGACACTCACCAGGTAATCTTTTGGTGATATCACAACTTTACACCCATTTTAGAGAGAAAAAAAAGTGTAGTCACGAAAACACTTACAACTAAAAACTAGTGGCTAAGTAATAACTAAAAACATAACTTCATGTACAAAAACCAAGTTTAGTTTTGATACTTATGAATTCTTGCTGATCCAAAATAGCAAGGAGAAATATAAAATAAAATTGCAGCAGACAAACGCCAGGATCTTAAGTGGTTATAGTAATATTTCAGCTTTTTTTGAAGTGTGGTTGTATAAGTTACATTTGCCATGGATACCTTTCAGCTCAGCCACTTAAATGAGAAACAAAAAAGATAAATAAAAAAGATCTTTCTCAGGCACTTTACTTTGGCACCAGAAAGCCTGTTGGTTTTTCTATTATTTGCAGACAAAGCAGAGACTTGTTACCTTTAACACCAGATGCCTCTGACTTTCCTGCAGACTAAGTAGTGTGAGAAAAGTTTATCTGAGCTCAGTCTTTCCCTTCAGAAGCCAACACAGCATAACTGGATAAGGTGAACACATGGTGTGTGCCATGGGTTGAGTCACTGGCTGTTTTCCAAACAGCCTACGACACTAGCAGTGTGAACTGATTTGTCAGAAATTCAGGGTGCAGAAGACAGGATCCTGGAGGAAACTTAGACTACCACACATCAAAAAACCTACAATATCCTTGAGAAAATGTCATGCAGTTTTGACTTGCATGTCACATTTGTTCATTTCTTGACCAACAGAGTGAAGACAGGAGAACAACAAGATGACCCAAACAGAACAGAGGTGGAAAATTGAAAAAGTAAGACATTAGATGACATAAAAACAAAGATGGACCCACAGGCCAAAAGAGAAATCATCCAGCGTCAAAGACAGCTGACATGTCAGGCACGGGAGGAGATAAACCAACTCTGGGAGGAGAATCAAAGGGAGAAGGATGAACTCGTCCTCTTAAGAACAAAAACAGAGCAGCAGCAGAATGACATCGACAGACTGAAAGCTGAGAAACAACAGCAGAACGAATTAATAAAAAGCCTCAGGACACAGATTGATCAATTTAATAAAGAACTGGAGGAAAGCAGAAATCATGTGACTCAAGAAAAACAGCGTCTCCACAAAATCCAGGCTGAAATACTTCGGGAGCGAGAGCTTCTGGAGAGAAAGGCTCAAGAGATCAGAGATGAGCAACAGAGGCCTGAAACTTCAGTTCACATCAGAACACAAAAGACAGAACCCACAGAGCCTGAAGACCTGCAGGAGCCAGAGAGACTCAGGATCTTCAATCTACTGACCAAAAACAAAAAAATGATGCTCGATGCAAAGCTGTCCATGGAGCAAATGAAGAAAATCATGACCGATACATCTGAGGAATTAAAGAGAAACCAAACAGATATTTTACAACACAAAGACCAAATTAAACACATGAAAGATAAAATGAACGAAATGTTGAATAAGACAAAGCAGCTCAGAAAATTAAACACCACAGATGCTCAAACACAAGAAGAATCTCAAAAAGAACCAACAAGAAACTTTGAAACTGCAAAGGTGAATCTCTGTAGAATCCTGAAGGATATGGATGAACTTTGGGATACGATGGAGGAAGGTGATCTGGTGGAAGATGCCATGGAGACGGACTCCCAACAGAAAACACAAGAGGCAGAAGAAAGCACGACATCTGCAGCAGAGATGGATGAACTGAGAGGTTTGAAGGAAAGTATAGAAAGGGAAAGACAACAACTGGAACACGTGTTGCAAATGAACAGGAAGGAGATCAGAGAGATGGAAATCATTAAAAGTGAGATTGAATTCAAGAGAAGGGACTTAGTGAAGATGATCAGAAAGAGCCGGAGGAGAGAGAGAGACATCAGCAGATCAGAAGAAGAGCAACACATGCCGGGAAGACAAGAAGAGAGTGAGGGACAAAGATCTGAGCGGGTGCTGGAGACGACCACAGAGCAGAGGTTTGATCTACAGACACAGGAAGACGGACGCAAACAAGCACTTTGTTTCCAAAAAGGTCCATTTGAGAAAGACAGCAAAACCGGAGAGAACACAGAGGAAGTCAGCCTCGAAGCAGAGGACGTGAGTCCACTTGGGACAGGTGAAGACACTGACAAAACCGAGACAGCATCTTCAGAAGACAAGAGTCAAAGGAAATGGGCCAATCTGAGAGCAAAGAAAAGGCAACGAGACCTTGATCGACGTCAGGCGATGATCACAAAAGCCTTATATGAGTTAGACATGATGAAGATGAAAGTTCAACAACAAAAAGAGGAGATTCAACAAGAAGTGGAAGCTGCAATGTCCAAAATTCTGACCATAAGTGAGACTAAAGCCAGCACTGACAAAACTGCTGCAGAGATGAACGACACTCGGGTGGAGTTGGAGAAAACACAGAGTGAGATGGAAAAGAACAAGGCAGAGGTCAAACAAACAATGGTGAGTTCGTGTTTTTTTCTTTTCATCGATATCAAGTAATTCTTTTCACAGAAATGTTAGGATTCAGAGCAGAAAAAAGTAAGTACATCACTAAGTCTCCGTTTGGTCCAAAAATCCAATTCTAGGTCTGAAAGTAGCTAATGGTCCATAATTTTATCCAAATTCACCTGTTAATGGTCACAATGTTTTGGCTGATTGGTCTACATTACAATAGATTCATGTTGGACTTTGTTGAGGGATCCTTTCAGGTGTGTCAAAATAGTTTGCACATTGGAACACTATTTACAACAATAATCTACATCTAACTAACATGGTGAGATGATGAATAACTTAAAGTTTATTTAAAGTCTTCAGGTAGTAGCTAAGGAAGATGAACAAAGATGACATTGATTCAAAATAAAATAGGTGTAGAATGTCTTTACCAAAACCTCTGAGTTGAAATTATAATAAAGTTTATTGTCTTTCTTTTTTTGGTTCAGGTTAAGGTGACTTCAATGAAAGATCAGGTCAGAAAGTGGGTACTGGATGAATCTCCAGCAAAAAAGAGTTTCACAGCGAGTGCAATTGAACTTCAAGAACCAAAGACAGAAACACAGAGAGACTCGCTCAGAGTTCAATCCTTAGAAAATTTGCAAGAAGGTGAAGAAGCAGGAGATGAAATCACAACACATGCCATGTTTTTTCAACAGTCTGTGACATCGGAACAGCAAAGTATTTTTGTACATACAGAAACTTGTGAAGAAACATTAGTGGACCATGAGACAGAGTTAGAAACAGAAGAACAGGACAAGGCGGAAGTGGAAAAGACATTGTCTGAACTACGGGAGCAAGAAGAGACATTAAAGAAACAAATAACATCTGCAATGAAAGACATGGCGTTGGAAACTCAAAACATAAACAGGCTCATAATGGAAATCAACGACCTGCAAAGCCAA
>RPOG01007448.1:0-17574 GCA_008086565.1 Thalassoma bifasciatum | reverse complement strand
AAGCTCCAGAATACATGAACTCTTTAAGTACATTAAGCATATTGAAAGAGCAGAATCAGTTGATCTGCTCCAAAGTTGTATTAATGATCAGTTAGAGTTAGAGAGTCAATCACTCAGAACCCGGAATTTTCAGCATCAGCTAAAAGAAGCAAATCTTCCACAGGAGATACACAACATCATCCACGGCGCCTGAACAAGATGCTCACTGTGATTCTCTTCTAGTTATCTGTGTGGGCATTCATCAAGAGTACAATGGTTAATTAAACAAGTTGATATCATTGAGACTTGTCTCCATGAAAATGTGGTTTTTAGAGTCCATGTTGAGGGTGACAGCATTGTGTGTATTGTATTGTGTGTGAAAGTTACAGAGCGATAACTTATTGAGTCCTAATTAGACTGAATTATTTTCCTTTTCCCACATTTTTGATAAGTTGGATGGGCTGATTGTGCTCCTGAATAAGAAGTCATTTTTCTAAGAACAGGACTCGACGAACAAACCAAAATGTTCTCATATGTTTGTTTTTCTCCGCACAAAGATTAGGAGAACTGCAGAATAGAAGCATATATAAGGGACAAAGTTGAGAGCATGAGAAAGTCAAAGAAACTTCACCATGAGGTTAGTATTGAAAAGGAAACAGAAGACAGGACTGAGGAAGAGAGGGATGAAAGAAAGAAAGTAATGAATAAACAGATGATTGATTGCAGAGAGGGGTGTCTTCTTAGAGATAAACAGTGAGTTTGGGAAAGAGAATGAAAAACAAGGGTTAAAAGCGTAAAGCTTTGGGAAACGTGAGAGGATGCTGTGAAGAGGTAAGAAATAAAAAGAAAAAGTGAATGAAGAATGGGAGCGTGGAGAACATATGCTGCTTGATAAAGAGTCTGAAGTAGCAGTATTTATTGTTCTGTGTGTATGTGGCTGTGACTGGAGCTCACACACACACACACATACTTATCCATTCTTACTCGAAGCAGGCTGGTCCCTATGGAAAACTGTGCTGTATTGTTTATTACCTGTATATAGAGAAGATTTATCACAGTTGTACACAGACACACACACCTTATGTCATATTTGAGCGTCAGGCCAATAACTGAACTCCCTCAACTTCAATAACATGAGCCAGGTATGTATGTGTGTTTTGACACAGGTGTACTTTTTCTCAACTCATTTTTTGTTGTAATAATTTCCTGTTTGTGTGTTAGCTTTGTTGTAACGTAATGTGTGTGTGTGTTTGTGTAACTCTGGTGTGTGCAGTGATATGTGTTATGAAAGTTTTAGTGTAACTCCTTGCCTGTGTGTGTGTGTGTGGGAGTAATTTATTCTCATGGCTTTCCTTGATATTTATTGACCATCTGTTGAGAAGCTAAATGGGATGCAGATTCTGTTTAACTAACGTCCCTTAACAAATGAAAAAGTTATCTCTCTCAAAACTTTCACGTGGGAGGAATAATGCCGTATACAGAAGAACAACAAACTTTTATTGTGATTAAACAACATCACAGAGGAAAGAGGAGGTCAAGAAAAAAAGACATGGGGGAAATATCAGACCCATATTTAACACATTTGGAACATCACAGAAGGGAAAAATGTAGTTCATGTCAGCTTTAAATGATTTTACCCCTAAAATACTGCAGTGATGGCAGGTTTTCATTGGTGCTTTGCTTTTCCTGTTTGTGCATTAAGCTGTATGTGTTGTGTACATGTGTGAAGTCATTACAATAAACCATTTGTGTATGTTTTAGTATGTTCAGCCTTATCTCTTCAACATTTCCCTCGTCTGCCATTGTGGCTGGCAGAGCCCTGGGCGCTAGCTAATTAGCGTAAGCTCTGCAAAATGCATGCACGCATACACACACACACATACACACACATATTCAGCTTAGTGTAATGACTTTAAGTCCATCATAAATGCATTCAGAGACAGTTTAATAGAAAGAGAGAATAAAAACCATTTGTTTAATTGACTTAGATTGGCTGCTTGTGTGTGGGCTCACAGGGGTGACACGAGGGAAAAACGAGAGAGACAGTCGGAAAAGAGGGCTGGAAAATCACAATTAAAGGAATATAGAATGGAAAGAAGGGAGGAGGAAAACAGACAGAAAGAAGGAGTTTTTGGAGAAAGGAGTTCAAAAGGGATGGAAATAATTGAGGATAGATGACAGGAGCTCTAACACCAGAAGCTGAAAACTCAGAGAGATGTTACAATAAAGAGCAATACAATTAAAAAAGAAGAAAGCATGGAGAGATGGCAAGAGAAAGATAATGAAACTGTGAGGAGTAAGCACAAGAAATCAGAACAAGATTGTTGGAGAGGCGACCCAAAATTTGCATAATCTTGAATACAAATCTGGATGTTGCATTTAATCCTTCAAAGTGATTTGAACAGCAGTGTGTTGCAGGAGATAGGCCTGTATACATGTGTGTTAGTGTGTCACAATGAGTGTTGTGGTGTAATGTGTGTGTGAGTTGGGGGTGGGGTTGACTTAATGAACATCTTTTGGCTCCAGCTGCGACAGCCGCTATCTCTCTCGTCTCCTTTATCCTCCTTCGTGCTTTCTCTCTGCTCTCTCTGTCGCTGCAGCATTTATAGTAATTACTGCTCTTTGCTGCTTCACAGGGGTAGAAACAGGGATGGAGGCTGATAATGTGCTGTGGTGTGAGTGTTTGTCTAATTTCCTGAATGTCCTCCAGAGAGACGCTCCAGAAAGTGAGATTCATGAGTCAAGTTTATCTCACTTATTCTTCTTTTTTAAAGCTGCACAATGAACTGTGTAACTTGTGTGTGCTGTCGAGGTACAAGCATCACACACTGTACGGTTCATTCAGATCAAGGATCATAATCCTTCGCTGGTCCTTAACAAGGTTCTGAAACTGCTTATATTTGAGATAAAAAAGCTTTTGTAGCAGTAGTAAAGTAACAAGATTCACTTTGACCTTAGTTTAGATACTGGTTTCAAAACCTGTTTTCTGTTGGAGAGAGGAGAGATTAGCCTCCAGAAGCCAGTCAGGGTGACCAGGACAAGAGGAAAATATGGTGATGGAGTTAAGAAATAAACTCTATAACAGGATTATGAACTACACGTTAGCAGATATGTATTACTAGAGTTGAACAATTGCAAAATCCTTTGCATATGAACAAAAGAGTCAAAGGATTGCGCTCATCAACAATAAGAACAATTCACCTGCCCAAAACCAAACACCTCAAAACCTCAGTTTCAGAGTGGTTTTCACCAACGCTAACTTATGGGCAGCACTTTTGCTTGGACTTCCTCCTACTAATTGTAGTAGAGAAAGTGGCTTTTCCTTTTTCTGGCTTTGGTATCTACTCAAAGAAAACAAAAAGTCAACAGAGGACATCATGGCTTGAGGTAAGCGCTAGCTCTAGACCTTGAAATTGAACCCTCAAGAAGTATCATGTCCAGATGCATAAGATAAACCATAAGCAGCCAATGTGCCGTCAAATTTACCCAACGAATATCCTATTGTTGAGAAAAATTAGATCTGGTGTTTTGAGGATAAGAAGATCTCTAAAAACCTCTGAATCACGTTCTGGCTGGATGTTCTTGTTGCTCACCTTGAAATTTAGCGGTTTATCTAGACATCGATCCCAGGCCATGAAGACGTACTTACTTTTTTGTATCCCAGAATGCTTGATAATATGAATTAAAGCCATCTATTGGCCTTAAGTGCCGTTTACTTGCTGAGATGTCAAATGTGTGGTAATTCGATTTCTGTTGCAATATCCTTGAAATATTAAATTTTCCCTGTGAAACACATTATTTTTCTATAGGCACAAAAGAGGATCTACAGGTTGTCATCAGTGTCATGCCATTTGACTTATTATTTTACACGGTTGTGAAGAAACTTTTGAGAGACAGAAGGTCTACTAACTCCCTGAAAATACCCCTGAGATCAGTACAATTGTACTGTGTTTGTGCATCCTCAACAGTTTTTACAGCCTCTGGTCGGTGGAGAGTCAGAAACACAATTTCTGATTGATCAACTGGCTTCACAAGACACTAGACATTGAGCCTGTGTAAAAATTAGATTTACACAGTCTCCAAAGAAAACTGCAACTTGGACTGAATTAGCTGAAAGGGAATTTTAAGGAAGAAATGAATTCAACTGCGTTCATATTGACACCTGTGGGGGAAAGCAAAGCAATCTGTCAAAATTGCTGATAAAGTGAAGGAATTGGTTGAAGTCTTGTGAAACTTCAATGCTTTAACTTCTCAGAGCTGTTAAATAACACAGTTCACTCTTTAAATAGTCTGTTAGTGAGTGGTAAGTTAGAAGTTTTCTCTTTAAATGTTTTAAACAGCTAACATGGTGCCCATGTAAAATAAAGAACAGCACTCTCTCATTCCTGAACCTGTGGTATATAATTCTTTGACGTGTTATAATTCTGTGTTTGGTTAAGATGTCAGATTAAAGATAAGGTCATTTTACTCACACACTATCATTTTGCTTGCACTAACCTGTCATATTATCCCTGATGTGAAGTAATACCCAGTAAGCTTGTGTTTTATCACCTCCTGTCATCTTGATTCTGTCTTAGTCTTCCCACAGAGGACACATGAAGACAGGGTGTTAAATAAAAACCCAGGTTATCAGAACCACATTGTTTCATCTGCTATTCATATGTCACAAACTGTAAAGTTATTCCATATATCTCAAATCTTGATAAGGTAGAAATTCACAACCAAGGCCTGAGTACAGCCTTTCTAACAGGGAAAAACTCCTTCAGATAAATTAAACAGTGATAGAAAATGATCTAAAACAGCTCTGAGGCGTGTTGAACAGTGATGTGTCTTTATTACAAAGAAGTTTCCAAATGAGGCTTTCAGTATATGTTGTGAACTGGATGAGCATATATTTTTCAAAATACAAATTCTGCTGGAGCTCCATTTTATCCATCACATGAAACCTTAACTTTGGTGTTTCCAACTATGGCACTGTAACTCTGGATGAGCAGGGAGATATAATGCATTTATATTTCTGCTGCAAACACACACGTATTGGGAGCTGGCTGAGGTAATAATGCAGAATCAAACAGTGTGGGTCATCTTTTAATCTTTTCATAACAGACTGAATAGCTCCCCTGGGAATATTGCAGGTACTCCAGATGGCCAACCTGCCTCTTAGAGCTGCATTTATTTGTTGTATTACGCAGCTTATGATCTGCCACTTGCTGAGTTACTGGGTCCCAGCTTTTTTTTAGACATCTTAGTCTTTGCCATACGGTGTCTTAGGTTTTATTGTGAACCTTAATTATTTTCACATCATCACAAACAGCTTCAGCTATGATTTAACCTTTAGCTTGTGCTCTATCACTCTCCTGTTGAACTTGTTCTGCTCTTGTGTCCCTTTTCTGTCAGACAGTTCAGCTCCTGTTTCCACCATTAATACTAAATAAATCAAGAAATCCTTTTCACTGGTGAAAAACACAGATCTCTTTTCTCACTTCTAAACTTTGTCAGCTTTTGTAGTGTTGTCATTTAGATTTATATGTGCATCAAATCAATCCAGTCCTTTTCTTCCCACTCAGGAAGATGAAAAATAGCCTTTAGAAATAACCTATTATAGTGCCAATCTCATTTTCAATTCTATCCAGAAGTGAGACTTTACAAGATCAAATAGACAGTCCTCACAGTTACTTTGAACAAGGGAAAAGAAAACTACAGAAACCTACAACAACCTGATGTGAAGCAGTTGATTATGAAACAATGCTACAACTGTTTAAATTGTTTGAAAATTTAACGTCTCAGAGTTTAGCCTGTCATCCGTTCACTTGCTGTGTTTTAAAAGTAACCAAGTTCAGCTGTTACCACGTCCCCCTCTCTCTACCGCGTCACTCTCTGCAGGTCATTAGCGCCTTATGTAAAACGCCCATGAAAGCCGTCTGTGAATCAAAGACACTGAAGTCTGTAAAGTATCCAGCTGAAGAATGCTTAACCATCAATCCTTTCATTTCCATCCTGAATATGAATGAGCTTCCTCAGGGTTCATTTTCTAGTTCTACCTCTCATCTGTCTCTCATCTAGCTCTCTCTCTCTCTCTCTCTCTCTCTCTCTCTCTTACCACAGCTGAACATGAAACCCTCAGCTCTGCTCAGGGACAGTGAGTCACACCTCGCTGACTTTAAAGCTAACGGCACATATTTGCATCATTTGTGTTGTTGCCATCTTTTAAAGTGCAAATGTGCAAACTTGGACACCCAAAAAAGCAGTTTAACTGCAGCTCATAATGAGGAGGATTATTTTTAGAGTCAGTAACCAGTGAGGAGACACTTGTACTTGTGTTTTATGTACCCTGGATAATGGTCCAGTAGTGGCTGCAGGGACGAGGGCTCAGAAACATTTTGTGGCGGTGGTCTCTGTTTTCCATCTCTCTCTCTCTTTTTATGTTTGGTCATGCTGAGCTTCCTCTTGTTTAACGTTTGCAGTTCATCAGGAGCACAAATGAGACTGTGTGTCTGTGGATGCTGACACACAAAAACATGCACTTTAGTGTCTCTATTGTCCAGTGCTGGCTTTCTGTAGACTGAAACAAAAAACAGATTTGGAGTTAATGTTTTCAGTTCTGCCAAAGTAATCATTTCGGGTCCATAGCTGTGTAACTGTATGAGCGTTTGCAAATGTCAACAAACAAAGAAGTTGGGATGTATGTTTTCTTGGAGATAGTTTTCCAAAAATGTTAACAACTTCTGTAATCAGCAGACTGAACCATTCTGCAGAAATTTTCTTTAGTTTGACCCACAGGAACAGTTTGAGTTTATGGATTTAAACAAGATTTAAGCTTGAGTGAGTGTGAAAAACAATTTCAGCCTGGTGAGTTAGAAGTTTTTAAAGCTTTTGTCTTGACTTGTAGGTTTGCTTGGGACAGCCATATAGTTATTTTTAGTATGTCAGAGGATGTACGCAAAAACAGTCTTAACTGCACTTTTAATTTGTAGGAGATGTTGTTCTAATGATGCAGTGTGCTTCACTGTATATGGAAGTAATAATTCTCTTAAGTACATCATCCCCAACCAATGAACAAATGCCTATATATTCTGGTCATGGTCGTCTCTCAGGAGGTTGTGTTGTTTGGTTCTGAGGCTTGATCTTTTGAGAATCACTGCTTTAAGGATCTAATAAGTAGAACATCATATAGCATGATCTGAGACAACCAAGTCCTAGTTCTACCATCCATCATCATTTCTACAGACGTTAGCAGTGTTGGTGGACCTTTGATGTATGGGTAGAAAACAGAAATAAGTTGTACCAGGGTTTCATGAATTTATACTAAAGAATTATTCACAAGAAACTCTTTCGATAATATTTCTCCTAATCCTCCTAGAGCTGTTCTTTGTGCTTAAGAATAGCTGAAAATCTGGACGATTATCCTCTGCCTTCATTTTCCCCAGAATAGAGAACTTTTATGGGAGATAATTATTGGTTTCTACTGAAAGAACAAAATATTGATGATTGCGATAATGGGACATTAGATAGACATTTGAAGGATGTAATTGAATAAGAAGCTGAGATTATTATCTTGAGTCGATGCTCAGTTGACTCTTTGTACCTTCTTTTCTTCCTTTGAGTGTGGGAATATGACCCTAAACACAAAGCTAATTACTGACAACATATGAGCCATGCTGTGATACCTCTGGTGATTAGTTTCTCCAGCATCTGTGTCCCACTAAAACAAAACGGTTAAAATAGGGTGTATTTTTTAATAAAGAAAGGAGAGGTCTGGGTTTTTGTGAATGTGATAATAAGACTATAGGACCTGAGGCTTGACATACTCACATTGGGGCTCCAGTCTGTCTGGATAAACCTGCGTGCAGAAGCTCCTCAGGTCCTCAGGTGAGAGGCCTAGATTTAATGACAACCTGCTGCCTCTTTAGTTTGATCTATTAACAACTCCAAAGCTCTCATTTTATACCCCATTTATGTAAAAACAAAATCATAGGTAGGATGTAGTTTGCAGGACTATGTTTTGGCCACAAATGTAAAGAACAACTTGTAGAAATCATGTTGCAGCATCAGCAGCTGCTCCAGAACTGGAAATAGTGGTCTTTACAAAACAAGTTCAGTCTGTCCACCTTATGTTGGGAGTCTTGCCCCCTCTTTATTCTGATAGGACGGTGGAAGAAAAACTGTTCAACACAGCAGGTGAGAAGTTGAACTGCTCTCACCTGAAAGTCCTGTGAAAACAACAATTGACGGCCAACCCAGGAGGCTTTCTGCATTGGGAGCGCTCAGTGCTGCATAGATCAGAGAAAAGAACAGTCAAATAAACAGTAATAGAACAATGCAGATAAAGCTGTTGGTGGACACAGGCCCCCAAAATACTAAGAGCTGAATTATTTTTCTTTTCTACCGTAAATTCAGCAAAGCTCTCAAGCTGGTAACTGTAGATCAAATGTTTCTAAGAGAGATTTCAGTGTTTCACATCATGAAAAACATTTTGGTTCTAAAAAGATGGAAAAACAAATGACTGAAGAGTAGAAGAAGAGTAAACACACAATCACACACATTCACATGCACACATTGATTTAAACTCTCATACACCCTCTCAGCCTCAGTGTGGGATCCGTACACGTTTCCTGCAATGTAAAACAATTACATCCTTACTCCTCTCCTGTCCTCTCCTCTCCTATCTTCCCTTCCATCTTTTACACAAAGCAAAAAATTCATCCGACACTTTTCTTGTAGGTGCCCCAATTTAATTTTTAGAGTAGTTGTAATTATTTGTCACGGTTCAGAAACGATTGGGTCTCCTGCGATTTCAACATCTCACTTGAGTCGAACACCCATGGGAGCTGGAAGTGTTGAATATCATGGAGTGATATCCGATAAGTAAGATAATACTTGATGAGCCAGATATCTCATACAAGCTTTGGGAAAAATTAAGTCATGCTTCAACAGTGATATTATATCTTAGCTGTAGTATAAAACTAAAAATGATTTAACCTCCAGTAATGTAATAATCGCAGCCCATAAATTGTAAAACTTGAGTGGGTTTGAACCACCAGTTAAAGGTTGATCTTGTGGACACACACACACACACACACACACACACACACACACACACACACACACACACACACATATATATATGTATACCATGTCTCTACTTGGCTCATCTCCCATTGGCTGTTGGCCACAGTTACCATGGAGACACACAGTGGCTGTTAATGATCAATTTTTTATTACAGGTTCTGCTAAAGCCTTCTGTGCACAAAAATTAGTCCACAGTTGTTTTGTGTGAATAATTCATGACTAAATGAAGCAGGTGACGCAGTGTGTCATTCTCTCACACCTGCTGTGAAGAGATCAACTCAGTTCAACTTTCAAGCCCAAGTTAAAATGCAGGTACGTCACAAAGCCCTCATGATTAATCATTCATAGAAACAAGAAAGAAGAATTCACTATTTCACAAAGAGAAATTAGAACGTTAGAAAGACAAGGAAATGGGATTTCGCAGTAACCTGTTACGGTAATTTTTTCTAGTTCAAGAGAGTAAAAAATAATTTTATTCAGAAACTGATTTGCCACGGACTGAAATTAATCAAACATAGGCCCCACTAACACGACAACAGTTTTAGGGTGAAATACATGAGTATTGTTGTGTTTCAGCCTTTTGTTTACATGGAGTTGGTGTTTCAGCCAAGCGGCAGCCTCCGGTCTGAAAAAATGAGAGAACACAGAAGTACTAAAAAGCTGCTGTTCCTCGAGTGACCGCTTGAGGCTGGCTCCAGAAGCGCTGGAAGTCACGTACACTTGAACGCAAAAAAAAAAGCAGTTTTCAGAGCCAAACTTAGTGTATTTAAAGCCTGGTACAAACTCTGTCTCCCGTCTGGATCGCTAATTTCACTAACAGCACACACTGTGGGGGGGGTGCATTTTTTTCTGACTCGGCCGTCTGGACGATATTAAGATCGAGAGCTTCCCAATCAGAGCCACAGCTCAGATCACGTGACTGAGTGGCACCTAATTGCTGTGAGTTTGGGCACTCGTCACTCGTCCCAATTCCAATATGGCCACGCCCGCCGTTTAGCTTCAAAACGGAGCTGCAGTAACAGACGGGTGACGTCTAGGAGACTACGTCCATGTTTTATACAGTCTATGGTTTCAGCCGACATAAATGGCAAACTTTTTAAAATGGCCTCCAGCAAGCCGCCATTTTCGGTGGAAATACTGACGTCACGCCCACAGCTCTGCGCCTGCACATTAAACCTTCACTATGCAATACACATCAACACAACAACAACAACAATAGCTACGTACCGTTTTATTCTTGTGCTGCTGAATCTACTGACTATCTTCCCACAGAATGTGCACTATTGCACTATTCCTGCAATCAGAGAAGAAGATTTTAATCCAAACTCCAGATGATCAGCTCACCTCTTCTTCAGCCTTGAAACTGTTGTTGAGTCTACAGCCCCTACAGGCCTGACATGTATACTACAGCATTTTCCCTCAGCATTTCCATGTAAACGCAGATTTTTTTTATGCGTTTTTTTGCGTTTTCGGGTGACATGCTGTGAAGCACTGTTGTGTAAATGGGGCCTGAATTGTGCTGCATAGTTTCCATTCTGATTGAATCATTATGGTTCTAAATGCCACGTGCCTGAGTGAAGGTACCTCTATGGGAAAACAACCCTTGAACTTATCAGGTTACATTTTCTTTTCTGACCTTTAGGGTTGCATGTACATAGGTGTGTTAGTTAGTTCAAGCTTGTTTCTTTGGAACAAGTGTCACTGCGGTGCTGAGTGTGTTGCTGTGAGATAGCACATTATTGATTGGACCTGACAAAGCTGCTTCTGTCATGTCAGCAGTTTTTCTGATCCGAAGAGTATTGGGAGATGAAAAGAGAACCATTGGAGGCAAAGAGTGGATTGGACAGATGGGTGAAAAGGAGGTGCATGGTGAGAGTTTGAACTGTTTACTGCAGGAAAAGGACCGTTTTTGATGTATGGCTGATTAATCATCAAATTAACTCCCATCTGAAATATGTCCACTGAAAACAGTCCATGTCAGTGTTTCATGCTCTTCTGTTCTGCGTTCATTAATTTGATGTTCGAGCAGACTTAAAAGGATCCAAGTGTAACAGAGATCTCTGAATTTCACCTCTAATTTAGAGAGACCAAAAGAGGGTTTGTGATTTAATGAGCCCCTCCTGCACACAGCCCCAGGTGAAGATGAAGAGTAAAAGAGAGGGAGGGGAAGATGACAGGAGGAGGAAGGACAAACACACAAACGCTCACATCCCAATGGGCCAGTATATCTAACGTGGTGTAATTACAATGGGGAGCTCCTTTAATTGACTCCTACAGCGAACCCCGTGAGCCTGATGCATGTGTGTGTGTGTGTTTAATTTTATTTACATGAGAGAGAGAATCCCATGAAATACTTCAGTAAACAACTCCAGGTTGTTATTGGTATAAAAATGTATTTTCTAGAGTGATTTTAATTTTAGTTCAAAAATGTATAGGAAAGAACAGGCACACAAATAGTAAATTGTGAAAAGGCGACCACTTACACTGAGATAAATATTTCACCTAAATCAAAAGACTACAGCTCAAGTTGGGACATGAAGGTTTTGTGAGAGACCACCAGGTTTGGTTGTATGCCCCCCTTCTCACCTGCTCCAAGAAGGAAAAGAGGAGAGAAGGGAGAAAAAAAAACAGAGTATGCAGAGATGTAAAGTAGAGGGTGAGGAGTTTATTTGAACTAGAGCTCATGCCCTTCCTGATCAGGCTGTATGCTTTACATTCACCTACTGCTCAGTTTTCATGGGGAAGAGAAGGAAGTTGAAAAGAGTGAGAAAAGAAGATCAGCAGCCTCACCTTACTTTTGTTTAGGTCCCTAAATGACATTATTTTTCCTCATCCAGATCAAGATGCCAATTTATTTTTACTTTTCTTTTGTGCAACTTGAGGCAGAGGAGACACATTGTCCATTCCTTAAGCGGTCAGTGGTTAACATGTAAGTATCAGAAGCAAATGTGGAAAATGTACTGTATATTTAACTTGTTAATGAAAGAAATGACAAATGATTTTTATGCTATTCCAAAAGAAAAACCCTTTAAAGCCCAGTTATTGTTCAAGTAAAGAAAAAACCCTGATCACACCATGCACTGACAAATGAGTCCTCCCTCTATGATTAGAGGAGCTGATAGATTGATGAATGGTCAGCTTTAGAGGCAAGGTGTGTGTGTGTGTGTGTGTGTGTGTGTGTGTGCTTATGCGTTTATGTGTGTGTGCTTTATTCATGTCTATGTGGCTGTATTGACCCGTTTATGGTGAGTGTTCAATGTCTTCATAAGGTGTGTTGATGCCATTTGCTTCAAGCTCCATGTAATCCAGTTCCAACATGCTGCTGTGATTTCTCATAATGATGATCAGGCTGATATCGACTGGGCGGCTCAAGAAGACAAGACAGATGGAGGCAAAAGTGTGTTAAGCTCTTTGTGTCATACAGTGCGCTCCTGTACCAATCCCACACACACACACACACACACACACACTCAGTACAGAATTGTCCTTGTAAGTCAAGGACATCTCTTAGTTTCACAGGTGAGGGAGCACAAGAGTTGGGATGAAGAAGAAGAGGGAAAAGGGGTGAATGCAAGACAAAAAATAAAGGAAGGAGATAGGAAGTAAAAAGTCACACAAACGCGCACACACTCGCATACTGGCAAAGACAGCGTGTGAGGTGGAGGGCATGACACAGGGAAACTTATGCTTCCACCAGACAATTTGATTTACAAAATACTGGAGTGCAGAGAGAATTTTGCTTTTAATGTGATGTTATAGAGATACCTTGGCTTTTATAACGGGCCTCAAGTGGACAATTGAGGAACTGCGATTCATTTGGCTTCATCGTCTGTCACCAGAAGTTGGCATGGTGCAGATACACAAGGTTAAAAGGAGAATGGATCTTCAGCCTAAAAATGTGTGACTTCCTGAGTTCCCCAGTAGATTTCTGCTTAAAGATATTACTTAAAGCCAAGTCACTGTTAGATTACCACTGAGGGGCTCTAGTTAGCAGAACTAATCAGGCTCCAAATGGAAACCACGAAGGAGTCTGTACTGCAAAGTCGGTAAAACACTTTTTTTTTTATTTTTTTTTTTAAGGTACACCTGCGTCTTGACTGATATCTTCTTTGTGGATGTGTGATCGTATGCTTTTAGGGCACAGCTCTGAAACTCATTTATAACCCTGGACTTTTCTGAACCCGGCTCTAACTATCAAACCCTCTGATCATTAGGATGAGGAAAAACAGCTCTTCTCCCTCTCATGTCTGTAGGTGGGTTTTCCCCCCACTTAGCTGACATTTCAGAGATTAAAGGTTTTTGATCTCTTATTCCACCTCACAATCTCTGCTCACCACACCCTTTTTTTTCTTGCTTCCACCCCTTCTTCCCCCAGATCTGTTCACTCCCTCATCCTTTCATCTTTTGCGACTGAATTTACTGTCATATGGTACTTTCTGTGGGTCTACACCTCTCTGAAGGAATGGGTGATGAGCTGATGAATATTGAGGAAAGAATAGAAGAAGAGTCGGAAGAAAGGAAGGAATAAAGTAGATGAGTGAATTTGGCAATGAGGAAAATGCAAAAGACAGAGAAGTTGGCAGAAAAAAGAGGTTTAAGCGAGCAAAATTAAGTTTTCAGTGTCGTACAGTACTTTTTATTTTGTCTTTCTCTTTCTATTCTTTTTCTTCAAATACCCCCTCTACTCATCTGTAATTTTTATGAAGTCGAGTGTCGAACTGAGGAGATGCGCCACATCTTGTCCCTGAATAATCCCTTATTCCCTCTCCCTTTCACTCTCATTGGTTTCTTATTGTAATGAAGTGTTTTGGCTTTACTGTGGACTTTGACAAGTTACAGAGATAAAAATTCCCAGCACTGATTTAAGTTTTCTCAGATTAGAGTGTCAGTTGTACGTCTGTGTGCATATCTGTTTAATCTAAGCTCTACCCTTTTCCACATATCCTGCCACATATCTATCAGCCGCTATTTTTCTCTTTCTGTGTCTCCTTTTCAGTAGAGGTCACCATTAATATCCTATTCCTTTAGGGGATCTATGAATCAATAACACAGAAACACAAAAACTGCAGAGCAGTGAAGCACAAAGGTCAGTTCAATATAGAAGTGTGTGTGCTACAACAGATATTGAAATCTCTGTTTTATTTTCAATTTATCAGAAATTTGTTTTTTCTCTTTAACTCATCAGTTTCATGTTTTGTCTTGGACTTCTTTATCCACAGACTGCATACACGGCATAAACTGATACTGTCACAAGAGATTACCAAACCACCAGACAGACCACACCACACCCTTCATACACACTCGCACACACACACACACACACACACACACACACACACACACACATTCCTGGTGCTAACAGCGTTAGCTACAGAAGCTACCTCAGTATCAGTGTCTTGTACAGCTGGTGTGTTTGAGCTCCAGTGAGCAGAAAAAAACCTCTTCCAGTACATTTCACACACACACACACACACACACACACACACACACACACACACACACACACACACCCACACANACAACAGATATTGAAATCTCTGTTTTATTTTCAATTTATCAGAAATTTATTTTTTCTCTTTAACTCATCAGTTTCATGTTTTGTCTTGGACTTCTTTATCCACAGACTGCATACACGGCATAAACTGATTCTGTCACAAGAGATTACCAAACCACCTGACAGACCACACCACACCCTTCATACACACTCGCACACACACACACAGACACACACATTCCTGGTGCTAACAGCGTTAGCTACAGAAGCTACCTCAGTATCAGTGTCTTGTACAGCTGGTGTGTTTGAGCTCCAGTGAGCAGAAAAAAACCTCTTCCAGTACATTTCACACACACACACACACACACACACACACACACACACACACACACACACACACACACACACACACACACACACACGACTTGATCGTAACCTGACTGGCGTCACGTCACAATAGTTGTTGCAGTTCTTTAATTTTTAGGAAATATCTGATTATTCATGAACACCTTTCATCTGCAGGTAAACACTCAGGTGATGGCTTTGTCGTGGGGAAAAGCCTCCACATTCTGGTGTCTTCGGTCTCGTTCTTTTTAGGGTCAGTGTGTAGATGGATGAAGCGACAAAGGGAAAGTGTTATTTTCTGGAGATAGAAGCTGCTCCTCTGTAATACCCAGACTGAAGGGTTATTTGTCCGACCACAGCCAACAAAGGATACAGTCCCATCTCTCCCTGCAGAAATGCGTGTGTGTGTGTGTGAGTGTGTGTGTGTGTGTGTAAGTGTGTCATATTTCTATCATGCTGTTTGAAGCTTCTGGTGGAGGCTAGCCTTGAGACAGTCACCTGCTGTTGTTGTCTTCAGGCCCCAGAGCTGTTTATGTGTCCATGTGTTCTCATTCATCGCTTTTTCCTCTTTATTTCTCACCTTTTTTTGTCTCTTTTAGTCCGTGTGTCCTTTTTTCTCTTTGTCCTTGATCTTGTATTCCCCTCCAGTCTCATTGTGAACTGTACTTTTATTTTTCAGTTGAAGCTCTGTTGTATTTTAAGATAAAGTTTCTGAAGCCGGCCCTTGATTTGGATTGATACTGCGTTTCTTCAAACTTTTGTTGGATATATATTTAATGTCTCCAGCAGAACTGCGGTGATGTTGTCACAGAAAAGTGGGGTTAAGTAGTGGGTGTAAATGTGTGTGTATTTGGTGCCAATCTTTCGATCTCAGAAGTCAGAAATTGGTAGATCCCTGTCTGAGGTCAGTCACTCTAATATTATTGTGCAGGTTCTATCTGCAGACATGTGTTGCTCCCACCAACAAACTATCAGTGTGTTGTCATCAGCTGCAATTACCAAACAACAACAGGAGCTAATAACTAGTTGGCACATTTCAAAAACAAGGTCAAAAATTTGACCTGAAGTTATTTCCGCTATATTATATGAGATAACTGAAAGGCACAGATTGAACATGAACTGAAATATTTTAAGCTTCTCCTGAGAAAAAAAAGTGGAAACATGAAGATGAAGCAGAAGAGTAAAGAGCTGATGAACATGTGAAAACTTTTCTTTGTCTTTGTAACAGTTTGCTGCTGCCTTTTATCTTTGCAAGTATGCAGAGTGTGTTTTTTTATTATTTATTTGTTATATAAAGATCACTCTTTATACAATAAATTTCTTTACAAAAAATGACACAAAGCCTGGAGACTGTGGGAGATTTAACCATTTAAAGCTGCATGATGAGACAACAGCTTTTAGAGAGTGGAGAGCTCCTGCTGAGAAGAAGAAAAAGAAAGAGGAGGTTTTATATGAATTTGTTTACTGTGGTAAGGGATACGTTCACTGAAGAGACACTAGCTTTGAAAAAAGAGTGAAAAATCAAAATATGTAACAGCATGAACACCTCTAATCAACACAGTTAAAATTTCCCTTTCTGTAATTTTTGGCTCTACAAAGCTTTAATTGTGTTTTCCTCATATATTCAGTAACACAATATTGATTCAGACCTCAATGCCTAAGATGGGAGAAGTTATCCTTTTAAGACTTGGCTATGAATCATCAGCTGAAGATATCCAATGATACTTCACAGAAAATCGAATGGTTCACTTATATTTCCCACTGCTGTAATTTTCCTCTTTCCTTTTTTGTATTATGTTTCTCCCCTCTCCTGTTTCTAGCAAACCCTTTTTTCTTGTTTCTTCCCTGTTTGTCTTGGCTGCATCTATTTTCTCTCAGCTCTCTGTCATCATCTGTCCTTCGTTTCTCCTTCTCTCTCTCTCCTCATCTTTTTTTGAAATATTCTCTGTCTTCCCAGATTCTGCTCTGCCCCTGGGGCTCACCGTTTGTTCCTGAGACAAAAATATCATCCATGGAGTTTCACTAATTAACCACTTCAAGTGTGTGTGCGCATGTGTGTGTGTGTGTGTGTGTGCACGCATGTGTGTGTGTTATGCTGACTCTCAGTCTCTCCCAGGATAACAATCTGTAAGAGGTTAGCATTATTTGTTGTATTTGTTCCATGTTAATAAATGAATTATTGAATAATATGAATTATAAATGGTGCAGTGTTTCTGTAGCCAACACACACACAATGAATGATTAATGGATCGTTGCTCAGGCCCTTAGTTACACAATTGTGTAAAGGCCCTATATTTATTGAAAAACAGAAAACAATGAGGTCCTTCTCTCAGGAACAAACATAGAGGATTTTATTGGATAGAACGTACGCGGGCAGCTCCATAATCACATCTTGTCTTATGATGAGCAATGCACATAAATGATTGAATATAAATAATATAAACAGTAACTTTTAGTTAATCGCAGACAGATATCAGCTGTTAATGTGACTGTGCTGATTATCATAATAGGAGCAAGGAGCAGGTGACGTTTCCCTCCTGTCAGGGTGAGACAAGGAACCTGTCTCTCATCATATCAAAGTAATCTGTGAAAAGAAGTCCTGCATGGTTCACCTCTGCCTGATAACACAGGAGCAAAACCTTTGTCTCACAGGCAGGTGTTGATAGTCAGGAAATCATGATAGTCTG
>RPOG01007447.1:0-18262 GCA_008086565.1 Thalassoma bifasciatum | reverse complement strand
CTTACATCACAAAATGCATTTGACTTGTCCCTTTAAATTTTGTCCACAGGAATGAAACTCTCTCTCTCTCTTTCCTTTTTTTGTCTTTGCAGAGTACTTGAGAGAAAACCTGACACCAACGCTTTCGTAAGGACGACTACAGCAGTCACCATTTTTAATTCAGGAGTCAAGGTACAAATATTATGTTAAAGGGATTGTTAGGCCATTTTTTTAGGGATTGTATTTGGTTCTTGAAAATAATGCTAAGTGCGTCACTCACAAAAGCAAGGCTATCTACTGCTACAGATGGGGTCAACGTCATTTGTCTATCAAATTAAAAGGACATATTATGCGGACCATATGCTGTGTTTTTTTTGTTTCATGGTTTTTAGATAAAACTGTTCATTGTTACCTGTTTTTAAACAAAAAAATGTACTTTTAAATAAGGAATATTGTATAAAAAAACTAAAGTAGAAAGTTCCACAAAATACTAGTTTTGTTAAGTTCAATGTACGGCATCAACCTTGGAGATGGGATGACTTGGAAATGGTGTCGGAGGTTATGGAGAAAGGCTGAACGTAATTACTGAATCTATTTCACAGATTTTTGCCCTTTTTGCCACACTTTCCTCACTTCATCTGCAGGTGTTTACAATAAAAACCTGTCCAATGAGATCTGTTTCATCCTCCTTCTCAGAATGTTTCTAAATGAGTTAGACAAGAATCATTAAATAACACCATTTCACGCCCAGTTGTAATTTTATCTGGGCATTTCTTTTGAATATTCTGATAGTTTCGCACTATTGGATGGATGTTGAGGCGCTGCTTCTGCTGGGCCAGTAATGGGTATCTAAGGCTGGCTTGTTGCCCAATTTTTAGCTCGACTCAATGAAAAAATATTGTCAGAGAGACAGCTCATATCATGAAAATCTTGTTAGCCTGAATACTCGCAAGTCAAGGTACCACCGTGCAATAATAAAACACTGATGTTGCGAAGTCCTTCTCTTAAGTATCATTCTCCCTTCCTGCAACCTTGGTATGAGGTTTTAATTGCAAAATAAGGGACTGAAACTGACAAATTTCAAGTAGTTGATTGTTTTTTAAAATGACACTCCTGATTTCCTTTCACTGTCTAGGTGAATGTCATCCCTTCCCATGCTGAAGCCTTTGTCAATCTAAGAATCCATTCATCACAGACATTACAAGAGGTAGAGAGACTGAAACGTATTTATTTCTTTAAGAGTACCTTTTCTTCTGACATTAATATTCTTTGAATGTGACATTTGTTGTCTGGGTCAGGTCCAGGACCTTGTCCAGTCAACTGTGGGGGACGAGCGAGTAAAAATGGAGCTTGTTGATGGGTTTGACCCTCTGCCTGTCAGCTCGTCTGATGAAAAGTCCTTTGGCTTCCAGATCATTAAGAAGACAGTGTTGGATATGTTTCCGACAGTGACTGTTGCACCAGGTAGTATCCAAACATTGATCGTTTCAATATAAATGTATTCTTAATATATGTTAAATATATGGTTGTTATAATTCATCAGTTTATTTACAGCTTTGAAAATGTTATTTATATTATACAGGTCTCTGTGTTGGGAACACGGACAGTCGGCACTTCAGGGACCTGACCAATAACATTTATCGATTTGCTCCTGTCTGGTTTAAACCAGGTGATCCTCAGAGGTAAGAATCGCGTTTGTTGCAAGACTGAATGAATGTTGTAAGAAAAAGTTTTAACAAACAGCCTGTGTAGGTTATGATCTTTGTGGCAGGATATCCAACGAAAGAGAGCTTTCTTTTCACATTGTGATAAAAAAGTTATGGACTGTTCATGAAAGATTAAAGATTCTCTGAGAAGACTTTTTTGTATGCATTCCAATACCCTTTTGGACTTATAGCTTTGGTAATCAACTAAGCAAATTTTCTGCAAAAAATCAGTCAGAGGGAACTCAAAGTAATGGAAAGATTTTCTCTTTTTAGAAAAACAAATAAACTTCTTTCTTTCTATTTTTCTTCTTCTTTTTCTTTTTACCTCTTCTTAGATTCCATGGCATCAATGAAAGAATTTCCAAAAAGAACTATGAAGAGCTTATAGTCTTTTACTTTCGTCTGATTCAAAACTGTGACATTCAAAAGCTCCCTGAGCCACACAGCTCAGTCCATGAACTCTAAGGAGCAGGACAGTATGGGTAACCCAATTCACAACTTCATCTCAAAAGCTGTCTATTAATCTGAATAACATCAACAACACCAGGACTTTGATTTGAGTTGATATTAATTTTTGGATGCAAATAAAATCAGTCAACTGTGATGATTTTCAACTTCATAATGGAGACTTTATAAATCAGTGTTGAGATTGATGAACCACTGTTGATAAGATGTATTTGCAAGAAAAGTATGTGAAGCATTCAGAGTTACCTGAATTTCCAAAAATTGGTCATACAGTGTCTTCTGATCTTCATATAAGTAATCACAATAGACAAACAGCCTTCTTCAACAGATACTACACAAACAATTATGCTTTAAAGCTTTCTTGTTGCTGTTATCAAGAGACATTACCTGATGTGAACCACACCCCATACAAAGAAGATCTCAGAAGACCTACAATTAAGAACTGTTGACTTGCATAAAGTTAACAAAAATATTTCCAAAAGCCTTGATGTTTATCAGTCCAGTGTAAGATAAATTGCTTATCAATAGAGAAAGTTCAGCAAACGTAATTGTTTGTATAGTATTGGTTCACGCAGACTGTTTATCTATTGTTATGACTTGGATAAAGAACGGAACACACTTTATGATCAATTTATGTAGAAATACAGGTACTCCCAAGGGTTCACAAAACTTTTTCTAGCCATTGTGTTGTTCCTGTGCACTTGAAAACATGAAATGGTGAATTGCAATGACCTGACTGCAAGTTTTTTCTTCCTTGTTTTTTTGCTGCTTACAACAGACCCTTATAAAGAATACTTCTGAGTGTCATGTGTGCATTTCAAGGCAACTTGTTGAATCAGAACATATTAAGAATAAAGGTGCCACGTTCAATGTTTATTCTGGTATTTGACTCTTGTTCTAAAGGTCCAATCCAGTCCTAATTATTGGTGACAAGCTTATTTGTACATATTGTGCCAGAGAAGGCATTACTTGCTTCTCAGGTTTGGATCTCTGTCCTAGTATTTGCTCACTCCCTTGAATACTCCAGGACTTAAAATCCCTGTACCCCTGTTTCTGCGTTTATGCCTGATCGTAATTGGAACTTTGGAACAAGATTGTTAGTGCCAAAATAGATGGTTTCTAAATGCAAGTTCTCAGTTTCTAGGTCATCCACGACTATGTTGATTTATTTTATGCCATTTAGAAACTCAGATGACCACACTTCGTTCATTCATATGACAATTAAGTTTTGCGAAGAAAAGAGAGATCCGTGTTTTTCTCTGCTGAAAAGATTTCTTAGATTTTGTTTTAGTAATGGTAGACACTGAAGAAAGACTATAAAAAAGATAGATGAGGAAACAAATGTGTGCCTCATGCTGGTGTCTGTTTGATTGTTTCTGAGGTTGAGGGGATAACTCAGCAAACTTAATTTATGCCTTTTTATGTTGTAGATCATATAAATCAACGATTAACTAACTCTACAGCCACTGTAAGACACATATAAATAGTAAAATGCTCTTCAAAGGTAAAGCAATTCCGATGAAATTATATGTACAACACAAAGGGCAATAAATTGTTCTTAATTTCCTTTTTTTCAATTGTGAAATAAGTCATAAAAAGGTAAAATGCAAATGTGTTTTATAAATATAATTTGGAATCAAAGGCAACTTTGGACTCTATAGACGAAAAAGCTTTGAATAGTGCATGTCAAAATGAAAAAGATACGTGGATTTTATTGTCCTTTTCTTTAAGTGATGGAAAATCTAAAAAAATGTGTTGTAAGTGACCTCCACAGGGTCAGGCTGGGCATAATCATTGACAAAGTTTCTTCTTCTTTTCCTGTTCATCTGCACAGATGTTGGAGTGGTATCAATGATGAGGAGGAGTACTTTGTTGTTCTCCACTCAAATGAACCATGAGGACAAGTGTGCAAGCATTAGGAAACCAAGAAGTTCTCTACTAAATGTTAACACTTGGTACTAGACCAGGTACAAATAATTACAATAAAACATGGATAGAAACTATATTGTTTCATATCAACAAAGAAAAACAAACAGAATTAAAGCTGCCAAGCAGCGATAAGCGGGACCGAGCGCATTGGTCATTCGGGGCACACGTGGGGTTCAGAGCACATGGAAATAAGAAGCCTGCAGAAGGCACCCTTAGTTCAAGTTGGGCCTGTAGACGCAGCCAAATGATCATATTTGCTGGAGCCAAATAGCCATTTTTGCACTGTGTGAGTTTGATCAGACATAAAATTGGGGCAAAATTATAAGCAAAACTTGTAAGACCTAGAGTTGAATCCTGTAAGTTTGAGGGTGTGTCTAGGGATGTATCTTGACAGTTTGAATGAAGTTTGAATGAAATGAGGCCAAAAATCAGGGACTTATAGGGACTAGTTCATTCATGAAGCCACTTCAGAGTTTGACAGTAACCCAGAAGGAAATTCTTGTAAATAGGAGCTTGCCCTTAGAAATGGTGCTTGCTGAAGATGTTTTTGATGTTTCTGTGCAGTTGTTTTGAAAAATAAAATTAAGGGGGAAGAGCTATTACTCACAGAGTAAAATTTTTAATTGGCTGTCGCCAATAGGAGGCGCCTTACTTTGTGTGAATGAAAGTCATATGGCTGCATTCGGGCTTGGACACTGAACATTTGTGTGTGTTTTAGTCAGGATCTGACTTTGTACAAGAATGTTATTATTAAGGAATTGTGTTTCTAAAGTAATGGTCAACTATGTGTAGTTTGGGTGTTTTCCAGTAGGGGGCACTGTACATTGACACGTACATAGACTCAGGCTGTGACAGCGAACATACATGTGCACTTTGGTCCGGAAGTGACTTTGCGAACCAGAGATATAGAGGTTAGATTTTTACGAAAAAATTGTCAATTTTGATCGCCGTTTGTGGACAGGCCCTTCCAGTTAGGAAAAATTCAAAAATACCTTTGGTTCATATAAGTATCTTGTACACATATGTGCAGTTTGGAGATGATCGGAACAAAAACATAGGAGTTATTAGCAGAATTAGCTACCATGTTAGAACAGGAAATAGAACTTTGTTGTACAATTGCGAACTGGCAAAACTTTTTTTGGTATAAAGTTTTATATTTTCTGATAGGTCTTTGTATGAACAATGTGCATGAGAATTTTCATGCCGATCAAAGTTTGTTTAAAATTTAGCGAGGCACTTTTTTTTGCGCTAGCTACGACTGAATCATGGGGTTCGGCAGGAACTTTCACGGGAAATTGGCCACAAACCATCGGTGCGTCTAAGGGTGTAACTAATATAAAAAATTTAACAAAAAATTGGATATAAAAATAAAGGAGTAACGAGGTCACGAAGTTAGCTAGTTTTCCGAAAATGCCGACTTTGACCTAAAATATCGGCAGTAACCCATGAAATGGTAACAGAACATTGTATATATTCTGAAAGGCCTCGGAAAGATTTATCTGTAAAAAAACTTTCATGTGATTCCGACGAAGTAAAAAACCGCGTTTTACTCAGCGCCCCCTTGTGGCCATACCTTAAGACTAATGAAAACTCTTTGTACAACTTTTAATCCTCGGTATATGTTGCATACACATGAGAAACTTGAAGTCGATTGGATCAAATCCCTAGGACAAGTTCGTTCAAATAGCTAGCCTATTTTTGGCTATTTGGGAATTTTTAGGCGTCATTTCCGACCTTCCTGTCCAGAATTTCTATATGGTCCTTAGAGACTTTTTTGTAGGTCTGGCCGAGGTCTAATAAATCTACTAAAATTTACAGCTATAGAAAATTTTTCCCCGTGGGGCTAGCACGGCTAGTCCGCGCCTAGCATAGCTAGCATGCTAAAAATTTCTAGACGTTACGCCTGAGTAGCGGTAGCACATTCACGGGGCTGTGCCATAGAATTCGTGAGTTTTTCTCAAGTGGAGTACCCGAAAAATGAGCCAACTGGGCAGTAAAGAAACAAAAATAATCCGAGCAATTCCAAGAGGGTCCTTGCTGACACTTGTCAGTGCTCGGTCCCTAATAAAACAAAACCAAATGCAAACACAAATGAGTTGAAGAATTTTTTGTAATTTATTTATTAACATATAGTATTTACTGTTAAGAACTCATACACCTTAGGAATTAATGTAGTATACAACAACTGTGTTTTATATTAAAACACAAAGGCAGTCATTCAAAATGTATGTTATTAGGGCACACCAATTAGATACCCTTTTGGTACAACCATAATAAATTAAACAGATGGAAAAAAGTGTCATCAGAAAAGGCTCGACAAAAATAACAGCGGTAAAGACAGTAAGAACATACACACCCAAATGACATACTCAGTGTCTAATGATGTATCTGTAATGTGAATATTATAATAAAATGTTTTTCATCAACAAGTACTGATGTAAGGAAAATAACCACTCTCCAAATGTACAGGTGGCTAAGAAATCATGGTATCTAGTACATAAATGCCGTAAAATTTTGATTCCTGAAATGCAAGAATATACCCATATCAAGCTTCTTTTTTTCCAACTCACTGTACAGCAGTAAAAATTCAAAGTGCCCTTTGGATATTTTAACTGTTATTTTAACTGTTAATAAAAAGGAAAAGATAAATACATAGGACAGGACATTGCAATGCATGTTTAAAACTTAAATGAAAACACAACCTAGTGTTTCCGCATCAAACCTCGTACCGGCAGAGCACATATGGCGATGGGCTACTAAACTACCATCACATTGGTAAAAGTAACTGGGGTCAGAAGGGTCAGGGTAATACAAAGTCTGACCATCACAGCTGTTTCCAGAGGATGCAGTTGTTGTGGTGGTAGTTGTTGTTGTAGTTGGGGGAGTTGTGGTTGTTGTCGTAGTTGGGGGCGTTGTGGTTGTTGTCGTAGTTGGGGGAGTTGTGGTGGTAGTTGTAGTTGGGGGAGTTGTGGTCGTAGTTCGGGGAGTTGTAGTTGTAGTTTGGGGAGTTGTAGTTGTAGTTGGGGGAGTTGTGGTTGTAGTTGTAGTTGGGGGAGTTGGGGTTGTAGTTGGGGAAATGGTGGTTGTAGTTGTAGTTGGGGCAATTGTGGTTTTAGTTGTAGTTGGAGGAGTTGTGGATGTTGTAGTAGTTGGGGGAGTTGTGGTTGTAGTTGTCGTTGGGGGAATTGTGGTTGTAGTTGTAGTTGGGGGAGTTGTTGTTGTTGTTATAGTTGGGGGAGTTGTGGTTGTACTTTGGGAAGTTGTGGTTGATGTAGTTGGGGAAGTTGTGGTGGTTGAAGTAGTTGTGGGAGTTGTGGTTGTTGTAGTAGTTGGGGGAGTTGTGGTTGTAGTTGGGGCAATTGTGTTTGTAGTTGTAGTTGGGAGAGTCGTTGTTGTAGTTGGGGGAGTTGTGGTTGTAGTTGCGGCAATTGTGTTTGTAGTCGTAGTTGGGGGAGTTGTGGTTGTCGTTGTAGTTAGGGGAGTTGTAGTTGTTGTAGTAGTTGGGGGAGTTGTGGTTGTAGTTGTAGTTGGGGGAGTTGTGGTTGTAGTTGGGGAAATTGTGGTTTTAGTTGAAGTTGGGGAAGTTGTAGTTGTATTTGGGGGAGTCGTGGTTGTTGTAGTAGTTTGGGATGTTGTGGTTGTAGTCGTAGTACGGGGAGTTGTGGTTGTAGTTGGGGGAGTTGTAGTTGTAGTTTTGGAAATTGTGGTTGTAGTTGTAGTTGGGGCAGTTGTGGATGTTGTTATTGTTGGAGACGATGTGGTTGTTGTTGTAGTTGGGGAAGGTGTTGAAGGAAGGGGAGTGGATGTTGTAGTTGAGTGAGTTGTCATTGTTGTTGTAGTTGTAGTTGGGGAAGTTGTTGTTGTAGTTGGGGGAGTTGCAGTTGTAGTTTGGGCAATTGTGGTTGTAGTTGTTGTTGGGGGAGTTGTGGTTGTAGTTGGGCCAGTTGTGGATGTTGTTGTAGTTGGAGAAAATGTGGTTGTTGTTGTAGTTGGGGAAGGTGTTGAAGGAAGGGGAGTCGTTGTTGTAGTTGAGGGAGTTGTCATTGTCGTTGTAGTTGAAGTTGGGGAAGTTGTTGTTGCAGTTTGGGGAGTTGTGGTTGTAGTTGTGGCAATTGTGGTTTTAGTTGTAGTTGGGGGAGTTGTGGTTGTAGTTGTAGTTAGGGGAGTTGTGGTTGTTGTAGAAGTTTGGGGAGTTGTTGTAGTAATTGTAGTAGGGGGAGTTGTGGTTGTAGTTGGGGCAATTGTGGTTTCAGTTGTAGTTGGGGGAGTTGTGGTTGTAGTTGTAGTTGGGGGAGTTGTGGCTGTAGTTGTAGTTGGGGGAATTGTGGTTGTTGTAGTAGTTGGGTGAGTTGTGGATGTAGTTGTAGTTGGGGGAGTTGTGGTTGTTGTTGTAGTTGGAGGAGTTTTGGTTGTAGTTGTAGCTGAGGAAGTTGTGGTTGTTGAAGGAGTGGGAGTTGTGGTTTTTGTTGTAGGTGGGGAAATTGTGCTTGATGTTGTTGTGGAGGTTGTTGTAGTTGGAGGAGTTGTGGTCGTTGTAGTCCGGGAAGTTGTTGAAGTTGTTGAAGGAGTTATGGTTGAAGTTGTAGTTGGGGAAGTTGTAGTTAATGTTGTAGTTGGATAAGGTTTTGTTGTTTTTGTTGGGGGACTTGTCATTGTAGTAGTAGTTGGGGAAGTTGTAGTTTTAGTTGTAGTTGGGGGTGTTGTGGTTATAGTTGGGAGATTTGTGGTTGTTGTTGTTTGTGAAGTGGTGGCTGTAGTTGTGGAAGGGGGAGATGTGGTTGTTGCAGTTGGGGTAGTTGTAGTTGTTGTCGTTGGGGAAGTTGTGGTTTTTGTTGGGGAAGTTGTGGTTGTAGTCGGTGAAGATGTGGTTGTTTTAGTTGGGGACATTGTGGTTTTAGTTGTAGTTGAGGAAGTTGTGGTTGTTGTTGTAGTTGGGAAAGTTGAAGTTGTTGTTGTCCTTTGAGAAGTTGTAGTTTTGGTTTTGGTTGTAGTTGGGGAAGTTGCACTTGTTTTCAGAGAAGTTGTGGCTGTTGTTGTAGATGGGGGAGTTGTGGATGTTGTTATTGCAGGGGTTGTCGTTTTTGTGGTCGTCTTGGGAGCTGTGTTGGTAGGTGGTTTGGATTTTGTTGATGTTTTAGTTGTAGGAGTCGTGGTTGTAGTTGAGAGGGTGGTAGTTGTAGTTGGAGAAGTTGTCGTTGTAGGGATTGTAGTTGGGGCGGTTGTGGTTGTTGTTGTAAATGTAGGAGTTGTGGTTGTAGTTGTTGCAGGGTTGGTTGTTGAAGTAGTTTGGGATGATATGGTAGTTGGTGTTGATGTTTTTGTTGTAGAGGTTGTGGTTGTAGTTGGGGTGTTTGTGGTTTTTGTTGTAGTTTGAGAGGCTGTGGTATTAGTTAGTGGTGTTGTTGTTGATGTAGTTGCAGGAGTTTTGGTTGTTATTGCAGCAGATGCACCTGGTGTTGTAGTTAGGGTCACTGCTGTTATACTTGCAGGAGTTGTGGTTTGTGAAGTTGTTGTCATCGTACCTGGTGGAGTTGTTGTAGTTTGGAGAGTTGTGGTAGTTGCAGGGGTGGAGCTGGTTTTGGCTGCATCAGTTGATTGCGACAGAAAAGTAGTTAATTTGTCGAATGTTATCTCATCTTTTTGAGTAATATTTCTGTTTTTTTTTTTTTTTTAACATATATTAAGTTACATTTAGATGATTTATTGCTCAATGAATTAAGACCAATATTTTTGTAATAGAAATTTTAGTCTTTATCACATGACAAGTATAAAGGACAATTTTAGATTTTCAGTTACCTGGCACAAGGAGGTCACGTAGTTGGCTCATGAATGGGTTTTTGCCCTGCTTGCAGAATTCTCCTCTGAAATCATCCAGGTCTAGTGACCAGACAAAGGCCCCTCCAAAACCATTCTCATTGAGGTAATTGGCCTGAGGAGGGATAAGAAGGAAAAATGTCACATTTTAAAAGTCATACAACGACGAAACCTGGTTAATCATCTGCCAGAAAATTTCAGTCACCACTAAGTATTATGGAGATGATTACCTTTGCTTTAAGGCTGTCTGTATCATCAAATCCAACCCACTGATTTTCTGTTGTGGCGTAAGGAACCTTCTGATCAGAAATGCGCTGAATTGGAACCCCTTCAGTATAAAGGCAAGTCTGAAATGAAGGGTAGAATATCATAATAAGAACTGATATATTTTCTATCTACCACTGCAATGCTTTACCAATTACACTTACAACTTTCGGCCCATTATCATGCTGATGATACCAGTTGCTCATATTTACAGCATGAAGTCATACCTCATAGGAGGCCCAGAATCCTTCTTCACCAGTGTAGCAGCCTTCCTCACCAGGACCTTGGGACGGTGCTCCAACAGCAGTGGAGTTAGATGCAAGGGTGAAAGCTCGTCCAAAGGCTGCAATGCCCATGTACAGTTTGTGTGCAGGGGCTCCCTGGTCTCTCCAGTATCTCATTGCAGAGTCCTAAAGAGGGTAACCCAAAAACTAAAAATAAGAGGATGCAAGGCCATTTTAATACAAAGATTTTCACACATAAAAAAGCCCTTGTGCTTACAGTGTTTGAGTAGACATTGTCTCCTGCGTCGTTGGATCCAGTAAACAGTGGACTGTGATGTCCTGTGACATTTTCCCAGGGGCCGTGGAAGTCGTATGTCAGCACATTTATAATATCCAGGTGCCTGATGAAATGTAGAAGAAATCACCTTCATTAAACCAAAACAACAGATATGTATTATCTGTTTGGCAATGGTTGTTTACATATTATTACCCAGCAATCTCTTCAACTTCGTAGCTGGCATCAATGATTTCTCTCTCCGCAGAGACGGATGCTGAGAGGATAAGTCCCTCAGTCGCAAATGCACTTTTTAGTTCCTATAGAGCAGAAACGGGGTCAAAAAAAAATCAGACTATTTTTGTACATGGCAGACTTTTTTTTTCCCTAGAATACATCTGACCTCACACAGTTCCGTGAATCTCTGCTTGTCCTGTGGCTGACTCCCAGCTCCTCCAGGGTACTTCCAGTAAAGGTTTAGGCCATCAAACTTCACTGTTGTCAGTAATTTGACAACAGAATCAATGAACTCTGCTCTGTTTTCTTGCGTTTGAACCATTGAACTGAACCTGTAACACATTAAAAACAGTGGTGCTGTGCCTAAGTTTGTTTAAAGAAAAGCTTCATTTTATTGGCTTGTATTGTACCACAATATGGTGCTCAACACATAAGGCCATTTGAGAACAAATTGTGAGAATGGCTGCATTGATTCAGCTACCATAGTTCCATAAATATAATAATGATGTAAGTAGCCCACAAAGTGATGCAACTGCCACCCTTTACCATTGTTTGTGAGGTAAAGATTACTTACTTTTGTGTCCTAAAGGTCAAGCCACCAACAGCCAACATGGTTTTTAGCTGTGGGTTACTACAGGAGCAAAGACATAAATCATTTACTTATTCATTGCAAAACTTAATAATCAACATAATTTACATTATAGTTTTTGACAAAGGTCCCTACCTTTCTTTGAGTGAGTTGAAGTCTATGTATCGTTGAATGTCACTTTCAGTTGCGGGAACTATCTTATTTCCGTTTATGTCAGCAAAGGCATAAGTCAGATGGGTACACAGATCTGGATCAATGTTCGAAATACTGAACTTCCCATGTGTAGGTCTGTCCTCAGCCATGCTGTTGTAGTAACACATCAGCTTGCTTGGAGATGCTAAAACACAAACAGAAAACCTGATTAGGAAAGTTTTTTGGGAGGTTAAGTTGTATAATGTTGGCATATCCACATGATAGAAGGGCTAATAATAGATTTACAGTCTGTGTGAATAGTGAACTCACCCAAGCTGGCGAAAATCACACACAGACCTACAGGGAGGGACATTTGTTAGTTTTTAGTGATTTGAAGGCACAGTCTTTGACACTAATTAATTTATAGTCTTAACCAAATAAAAAAAAAAAAAAAAATCTTGTTTCATCATTAACATATTGACAGCAGATTCATGTTTTGATCTTTTATTCCACTTAGTTAAAGTTTGCAGACATTTGTGCAACAACCACAACTACACAATAAGTAAACCGCTCGTTGAGTTAAACATTTAATGGTATACCCTTACCTGCAGTTAGCGTGAGCTTCCACATATTGTTCCTGTAAAGATATGAAGAAATAGAAAAAAGAGTGTCTCTGAAAATACACTGATATACAAAAATACATATCAAATAATAATATTTCATTTTTTCCACAGAAATTCTGATCCATGGAAACGTTGGCATGATTTCAAACTCCTTGTGTGAAAGATAAACAAAAGATGGAGGGATATATAGTGGGCGAGAACAAATAAATGGATAATTGAAAATAAACAAAATAGAAAAAAAGGACATATTGATATACAATGCCAGTCATAGAAATGAGCTGGTTTGCCTATTTCCCATTTGAATGTGAGAGGCTGCATACTGATACAGTTGTGTAACTTTATGAGACCTCCTCATGACTGTTTTGTGCTGTGTATAATGATAGCTGTGACTAATTGCAAAAGCTAAGCTATCATTCTCATGCCACTGCTGCATTGTCGGCCCATGACACAATGTTCTTTCATGGGTTGGAGCACATATGCAAATTCTACTTCAATAATTACACTGTACATGTGACCATTATCTTCTCTTAAAAACACATTTAGAAATGTATTTCTTTGATTGTTTGTTCTTAAAACTGGGTGTAATTTGGTACAATCACCAGTTAATGGCTAGCATGTTAAATAGGTGTGGCACTTTGAGAAAGACAATTGTTGAAAATTACAGTTGTACCACTCCCCACATTTTGTGAGGAATGTCTTTCAAGGTAAAACAAACTTATCTAGATCATAAAGTACACAAGTTTTACTAGCTAGTACTTTTGCAGTAACTGTTTTTTGTGTTCTTTTTACAAAGGAGATACATGCATGCTCAGATCAAACTTATGTGATCATGTATTTTTCAAATTCCTCTCCTATGATCCTCTTACAACCCTTTTACTCTGGCAAAATTTTTTAGATCACCCAACACAAACATATCACCACCTTTTACTTGAACAGTCATAGACTTTAAAGAAGTACATGAACATATTTATGAAAACAATGTGTGACGGCAGAGTAATTAAATTTAATTAGTAGGCAGAGCAAGGCTATTGTGTTCAATAGTCACTCACAGTATCACATAATCTACAGATCTATTAAAATGGGTTTGAACTTTAACATGCGGAAGAAAAACTAGTTTGACAAACATTTCCAGACATGAGACTTTCTTTTTGTAATTCAATGCCAACACAGGTCACAGCTGTGTGCCGTCAGCTAAGCATTGTGTTGATTTTTTTTCTCTACATCTTTTAACCCTAGAGTATTGATAAAGTACTTGAAATTTGCCAAACAAATCTTGCTTTCTTTGAAGGCCCAATAAAGACTTTACAATTGAACCAGAAATAGCCTCACTTTTGTATATTTGCATGTTTATAATCTACAATCTAAAGATAAAGACTTTCAGCTTCACAGTTGGTTTCTAAAAGCTTTTTAGTTTCAATGGTCAGGTTGGACTTTCCCACAAGGATCCAAAACTAATTTATAGCAAAAACCTGTCATTCTGACTCGAGTAAAAGTGAAATGAGTGATGTTATGCTTGTTTGCTGAACTAGTTGTTGGGGGATAAGCACTGCCAGGATATCACCAGGATTGACTAACATTACATGTTGCGTCATAGAGCATTGTGAGTAACACTGAACACCTGCCAGTCAGGTGAGCCTTATCTCTGATTAAAGTTAAAGTTGTATGAGTTACATCTTGTGATCTAACTTATGAGCCCCCAAGTTATGAAATTAGCTAATTAAACCCAAGCTACTTTTGAACCACACTGTAAATATGTTTTTAATGCTGTAGAGGTTGTCATTTTTGGTTTGGTGTGTATGTGGTTGAATGTAGTCTTTCTGTAGCCAGCTTCAAACAGAATCTCAAGGAACTGCAGTTTTTTACTCCTCTATGTGGCTTCATTAACATATCCAAAGGTTTATGCTTATTTTCAAAATATAGCACAAATTTACTGTAATCGAGAAAAATTGTGTTTAGAAGAAGATCCACTCTCTATTTATTTGCTTCCTTGAAAATAAATCAAAAATATTACTTGGCAAGAGCCACATCCTCATGACAGTGGGTGATGGTGCTCATGGGAAATCAAGTCTCTATCCCAGAAAAACTCTACCAATTTCTGGGTAGTCCTCACATTTTCTACAAGCAATGTTTCAGGCTTTTGAGGTAAGAAAACGTAAGATAATCCTTTTTTTGTCCTACAACAAGAATTTATAGAATTACAGCAACAAACAAAAAAGTGTGCAGTACCAACATTTCGTAAGAACTTCTAGGAGAAATTATATACCAAATGTAACTTAGAAAAAAAAACGTATGGGAAAAACATGTTAAGAGGGCTGATATACAAGTGCTTTTTTTATTATCATTTAGAGAAAATATGACATGAAGTTGTCCTTGTTATGCAGCTATGCCAATTTAAATACAATCTTGCTACAAATGAAGGATTTGCAGCATACTAACTTTGTACAACAATCAAACGCTACAGTAGTTAATATCAATTTGAACAAAAACATAGGAAACAACTGGTAAAACACATCCTTGTCAGGTAAAAATCTTTTGTGAGATAAAATTGAAATGAAAAGAATACTCACAGTGGTAATGATGAATGAGTTGTACTCAGTGTATCTGCTGAGTGACGGATGACTGATGAATGGCTCGAGTCGAAGTTTTTAAAACAAGACAGAGCTCACAGGGTGTGATCAAAAGAAATTAGAGATAATTAATTGTTCTGACCAAGTATAATCATCCATTGAAAAAGCAGTGATGGAATCAGGGGCGAAGCCACATCACACCCTGTCATTTTGACGTACGAGTAGCAATTACAGTACGTTTGTTGGCCATGTGCTTTTCCTGTTTTTAAAGAGGCCAAGTACAGTAATTTGTGTTGAGACGCTATTGGATCTCATGTGGAGTACCCATAACTCTTAGTTTTAACTTTTCTTAATGTTAAATTATGTTAAGTTTTATTTATCTAAAACACACTAAAACATAAAGTATAATGAAACTAATTCAAGAGAAAAGCATTTGTATGGGGATTGTAAAAAATATATAAATGACTTATATGAGAGTCACACCCATCTAGAGGTCATTAAGTGATACAAAATCTCCAAAACAGTGTAAATAGCAGAATTTAAAGAACCGTAGAAACTGAATTAAAGAAAAAAAAAAAGATCAAAACAAAAAACATACAGTACTTGTCGGTGGACATGTTTTTGGCAGCAAAGCATCTCTGGGTCATTTTATTCACTTTCAATGACAGAGGCATAAAATGAATAAACATATTTAGTCCATAATGTGTCTCATAGATACTTATTTGAAAACTGTTGGTAAAAAGGGATGCTTTATATGAGGAAGATTTAGATTTCTGGTCAGCCTTGTTAAAATCTGTAAAACTTTAAGTAAAGTCCGAGTTACAATACCTGGCTTTGTGTTAAAAAAGTTTTAAAAAGAAACTTTGGTAATTTCATAGTTTTGAAAATGAAGTATTCGTTTCTCATTTAATATTTTCTTTGTCATGTAAACGAACTGAAATGGGAATTCAAGAGACTGTATTTGTATGAAACCTAGTTGACTTATTTGATAAGTCTTAATTTAATTCTCTCATGGGAACTGTCAAGTTAGTATTAGGGACAAAAACTCTTTGATACGGAAACAATACCATTTATGTAAATGAGAAACAGCAATAACCCTAAAATGGATCCCAGAGAATCAATATTGGACTGTGTTGCTTTTAGATTCATGACCATTTATAGATACATATTACATTTGATTATGGACATGATTACAGAGTCACTCATGAACATAACCATGGGAACCATATTTTGGTTTAGCGTATGAAAATCCTGTCCATCAGTAGACTCCTCCTTACACTGAGACTATACTGTTGGAAATGGTCATAATATTAAGTATTACTTACAGACTTTCAATGTTCTCTCTTATTACTCAAGCAAATACATTAAAAAATGCCTGTAACACAGTTCGGTACAACACTACCAGCAGCGGTATTCTGGTCTGCTGAAAAAACACACTAAAACCTCAAAAAAATTATCATTACACTGTAATATGAACTGTGATGAAGAAATTAACAACTGTGTTTATCAGTATGTAGAATGACCTTGGGGGACTTAAGAGTAGCTTATAAATGATGATAATGGAGCAGAGATGGCCTAGTGGTTTAGGTCGCGCTACATGAGGTTGCCCTCATGCAGCCGAGGTTCGAGTCCAGTCTGTGGCCACTTTCTCTCATGTCACTTTCGCCCCCTTCTCTACTCTATCCACTGTCCTCCCGAATCACACTAAAGGCATGTTAGCCCCCCTAAAATATGTTAAAAATAAATAAATAAATAAATACATAATAATTCGTAACAACAATAACAATAATATTAAAAATAATAATAATAATAATAATAATAATAATAATAATAATAATAATAATAATATAGATTTACTATTTGACACTTCATCTGTCATAATGAAAAACATCTTTATCTCAGTCTGTCTTGTTTTGTTTTTGTTTACCCTGTTAATGACTACTTATTAAATAATAAAAAAAGTAACAAACTGACAGCTCAATTAACATGTAGCAGTATGTGATGTGATGAAACAAACCATTTATGCAAAATACTCAACTTCTGCGTAAATGTTGCGTAACACATTTGCAATCACACAAAAGGTATGTTTGGGCACATCTATTTGCTACCCTTTTGGCCCAACAACAATGAAAAAAAGATAAAAAGAACAAGCGGCAAGCCGGTCTGAAAGAATGAGACAACGCGGAAGTGCTATAAAGCTGCTGTTCCTCCAGTGACCGCTTGAGGCTGGCTCCAGAAGCACCGGAAGTACTGTACAAGCAGACGGGAAAAGGGCCATTTTCAGAGCCAAAATCGGCGTATTTAAAGCCTGGTACAAACTCTATCTCCCGTCTGGATCGCTAATTTCACTAACGGCACACACTGTGGGGGGGGTGAATTTTTTTCTAATGGCCGTTTGGAAGATATTAGGATCGAGAGCTTACCCAATCAGAGCCACAGCTCAGATCACGTGACTGACGGACGCCCAATAGCTGTGAGTTTGGGCACTCGTCACTCGTTCCATTTCCAATATGGCCGCGCCCGTCGTTTAGCCTCAAAACACTCGACGTCATTGTCTGCCCACTGCAGTGCCTCTGATGCAGGTATAAAATATGACAGATACTTTTTCTTCATGTTTACTCATTTCGATTAAGTCTTTATTGACGTAATTTCTGTCACTCTTTGTATGTGTGTCGTTTTTTTTTCTTGTGTGTATAAAGGAATATTACATAAAGAGATATTTTATCGGATGATATTTTATTATTGTTTATTGACGTAGGTTTTGAGGAATGACTTCTCTTTAAATAGATGAGCAGTTAGGTGATAATGGTATTTAATTCCTCAATGCAGTATAAACTTGAAACCTTAAATGCAAAAGTACCCCATGCTAAGCTTCTTTTCGCAACCACTGTCCTCCAGTAAGACTTGGAAGAAAATTTAAAAAGGACCCTTTAATAATTTTTACGTATCTGCTAATGCAAAGAGAAAGATCAAATTTCAGACAAGACATTGCTTTCATGTTAACGAGTTACACGTTAAAGGTACAGCAGGTGCAGGACATTTTGAAGACCAAAGTTGGAGGGCACTCGCGGCGATGGGCTACAGTACCAGCACATTGGTAAAAGAAGTGGTCATCAGTAGGGTCAGGGTAATAGTAAGTCTGACCATCACAGCTGTATCCAGAGGATGCCGATGTTGTGGTTGTGGTGGTTGTGGTTGTTGGGGGAGTTGTGGTTGGAGTTGTAGTTGCAGTTGGGGGAGTTGTGGTTGTAGTTGTAGCAGGGAGAGTTGTGGTTGTTGTCGTAGTTGGGGTAGTTGTGGTTGTTGTCGTAGTTGGGGGAGTTGTGGTTGTAGTTGTAGTTGGGGGAGTTGTGGTTGTTGTAGTAGTTGGGGGAGTTGTGGTTGTTGTAGTAGTTGTGGGAGCTGTGCTTGTAGTCATAGTTGGGGGAGTTGTGGTTGTTGCAATAGTCATGAGAGTTG
>RPOG01007446.1:5750-18265 GCA_008086565.1 Thalassoma bifasciatum | reverse complement strand
TGCACTATTGTAAGAATAACAACCTCATTGACTTGTTTCTGGTCAATTTTCCAATGATGTTATTTCCTGGGTAGAGCTTTCCCACATCCATTAGCTGAAGCTTTTAACTCTGCTAAACCACAAAAAAAGCTCATATCAAACAAAGACTCATCATTAGAAACATGAAACTAACATCCGTATAGAAACACCTCTCCTGGAGTAGATGAACGCCCCAAATAATGAGAGTTTTCTCCAAGTGGCAGCAGCAGAGTCGATGTTGTCACATGGATGCCAATCCTCAGATTAACTTCCAGCATCAACCTGGATTTGTGTGTGAACATCTAATGAGGAGCGCTGAACTCAATTAGAAAGGCGGCAGAAAGCTTTACAGCCAAATGAGATGATCCTGAACGGGTTCTCAGGAGCTAAAAACACACAGACGACACTAAATACCAGCGACATGTAAAGCAGGATGCACACGCGAAGCAACAAAGGAAAGATCCTGAATGAGAAACTGAGAAATGATCAAAATTGAAGTGGAAACTCCGACCAGAATGAGGAATTAATAACTATAAAATAGAGCCCCTGTTTTAGTGTAAATAATTCATATTGTTTGTTAAAGCAGTGAGCGGTGGTTGATTAGTAATGTCTGCTACGAGGCGAAGAGTTGTGACCTCAGTCAAGAGCATCTTGTGCCTCTCAGAAAGGCATCACTAATCAATCCAACGCTTGCATAACCAATCGAACGACCGCTTGACATTCTCCACTTTCAATGTTAATTTGGATTGGTTAATATTAGACGTCCAATCACATCGCTGCGCCGTTAGGTGACAGACAGGTAACGTTACAAGAAAGCCCCTGAAGTTTAGAGCATCAATGCCACACATCACTGATGATTCAAAATACTTCAAGGATAAAGATCTTCCTCTGTTTCTTGTACAAAAACTCGAGTTAATTCTGACTCACGCTGAAAAAACGACTTTTGTGCAAATATTTATGTCTTGTTTTGAGCAGAAACTGTGTTATTAGACTTTGATCTTGAGCCACATTCAACTCACAAGTCCAGAAAAATGTCTTACTGAAAAACACTGAAAGACAAAAAAGACATTTTCAATATATTTTTACCAAATGGGCACTTTAGCCAATTTTGGCTCATGAGAGGGTCCCTTTAGCATTTGTTTTGAATTTTAAGAGGGCACTTGAGCATTTGTTTTGGATCACTAGAAGGCACTTCTGTACATGTTTGGTTCTAAGGGGTCACTTTAGCATTTGTTTTGAATTTTAAGAGGGCACTTGAGCATTTGTTTTGGATCACTAGAAGGCACTTCTGTACATGTTTGGTTCTAAGGGGTCACTTTAGCATTTGTTTTGGCTCCCCTGAATGCATTTCAGCTCGTTTGGTTCCAAGGGGGTCATTCTAGCATTTGTTTTGGCTCCCAAAAAGGCACTCAAGTACAAGTTTGGTTCTAATGGTGTCACCTTAGCATTTGTTTTGTCCCCCAAGAAGATATAAAGTACAAATTTCATTCTGAGGAGGTCACTTCAGCATTTGTTTTGGCTTCCAAAAGGAACTAAAGTACCAGTTTGGTTCTAAGGGGGTCACTTTAGCACTTGTTTTGGCTCCCCTGAATGCATTTCAGCACGTTTGATTCAAATGGGGGCACTTTAGCAGAAGGCGCTCAAGTACAAGTTTCGTTCTAAGGGAGTCACTTGCGCATTTGTTTTGGCTCCCAAGAAGGCAGAAAAGCACCAGCTTGGTTCTAAGGGGATCACTGTAGCATTTGTTTTGGCTCCCAAGAAGATATAAAGTAGAAGTTTCATTCCAAGGAGGTCACTTCAGCATTTGTTTTGGATTCCCTGAATGCAATTCAGCACGTTTGGTTCCGAGGGGGTCATTCTAGCATTTGTTTTGGCTCCCAAGAAGACATAAAATACAAGTTTCATTCCTAGGAGGTCACCTCAGTATTTGTTTTGGCTGCCAAGATGGCACTTAAGTACAAGTTTGGTTTTAAGGGGGTCATTCTAGCATTTTTTTTGGCTCCAAAGAAGAAACCCAAGCACAAGTTTAGTTCTAAGGGGGTCTCTGTCGCATTTGTTTTGGCTACCAGAAGGCACTGAAGTACATGTTTGGTTCCGAGGGGTTCTCTTAAGCATTTTTTTTTACTCCCTTGAATGCATTTCAGCGAATATGTTTTTAAGGGGATTCCTTTAGCATTTGTTTTGGCCCCCCTGAATGCATTTAAGTACGTTTAGTTCTATTGGTGTCACTATAGCATTTGTTTTGGCTCCCAAAAAGGCACTCAAGTGCAAGATTTGTTCTAAGGGAGTCATTTTAGCATTTGTTTTGGGTCCAAAGAAGGCGCACAAGCACAAGTTTCATTCTAAAGGGGTCACTTTAGCATTTGTTTTGGCTTCCAGATAGCAGTCGCTCAATTGTCTACCCCCCGGCAGATTATTTTCAATTCAAGTGTCATTTTGTCTTTTAAAATCTTCAAATTAGACATTTACTTGATGAATTTTTAAGTCCAATGACACAATTTTACTGAAAACGCTTGCTTGCTTGCTTAGATTTAAGTTTTTGCAGTGTACTGCCAAAAAAGCTCATGAAGGCACCAAATGTGGAATCATCTGCCACTGAAAACAGTCTCTAACAGAGACATTAAGTCTCCCGATAGTAGGAAATTATGAAGGAAGCATTGCTTTAAAAAAAAATGGAAGTACTTCTGTGAGGTGGGTTAAAGATGAGTGATTTGCTTGGAGCCGAAAGCAGCTGGATGAAAATTATTCCACTTTAATGTTCCACCGTTTACGTCTGTCACTTCAAAAAGAACAGTCTTTGCATGTTAAAGAGGTACATTAGGAGTGTGGTGCTCCTTTAAGAGTAAAAAAAGGGCCATTAGGTGAGTGTTCAGTCCTCTTTAGAGCAGATCTGTTTGAGCAAACGCAGCAGCCACCTCAGCTCGGCTTTGAAACTCGCTCTGTCACTTCTGGGTCGAAAGCATCTCTTTCCAGACCTCGGCTGGCCTCTCTCTCCACACTGTCACTCTGTTTTCTGCGTCTCAACACCGAGGGGTCAGATTTACTATCCAGCCCCAGAACACGAGGAAATAAAATGCCAGTGCCACAAATCGGTGATTCAGCAACGATTACATGATTCTGGCTCGGCCAGAAATGAGATGTGACGTGTTCAGAGACTGCAACTCGGCGCCTCATGTTTCTGTTTTTAACGCCATAACTGATGTGAAGTGAAAGAAGGAAAGTGAACCTATCGCCGTAAAGAGAGCACACACATGATTAGCGGTCGTTTAAAGATAATGCTGAAAGAAAGAGAGGCTTCAAATGAGCTAAAGAGAAAACAGAAGATCAAATAATGAGTGTTTGGAGAGTCATTGTTTTTACAGCTGGATTTACTTCCACACTTTGGGGTTTAAATGAAGAAAAGGTGCAAAAATCTTTAGTGATTGTTTAAATTGTAACAGATAGAAGCCGTATAAAAGGGGTGTAGTGAGAGAAAAGTGGTCAGTGAGGAGCAAATGAGCGAAAATAGACAACTCTCTTTATTGTTGTAAGGAGTTCTTGGTCTGCCTCTGCCTCGTAGGTAAAATAAATATTGTGTTTGTTTCAAAAACAACCAAATCTGCATGATAACACACTACAAGGATGTCCTGATCCAAAGCTCAAGTATTGAAACAACAGGCAACCTCAGGAAAATACATGAGATAGTCCCATTAGTGTCAAATATTCTGGTTTGTAGTCTCACAACGTCTCACGAGAGTTGCGTTCAGGGCCGCCTTGGAATTAAGGGCGTGGTCACACTGGTCATTCAAACTTGTTACAACTTTACTCACTTTTCGGCTTCTGTTGAGTTGTTTTGGGTCAACACAAACACAGCTCTCCAACACTCCCACTATCGATTGAAATGGTTGTAGAAAGGAGCGGTTGCGGCGTTCATATGTTATGAATTATGCATCATGTACGCGCGCTCATGCATGCAGTGAGCGACGCCGAAGCACACCTCTCCCAATTGTGCTAAAGCTAGGGAAATAGGCTGTGCTTAAATATGGTTTACTTGCGGGGACCATAGACTGTATAATGAGTGGACGCAACAACGTTCGGCTCAAACTGAAGCCTCCAGCAGATGCCCCGCCCCCTGGTGTCTGGCTGCAGTATAGGTCATAAGCCCCGCCCCCTGGTGTCTGGCTGCAGTATAGGTCATAAGCCCCGCCCCCTGGTGTCTGGCTGCAATATAGGTCATAAGCCCCGCCTCCCCATGTATTCCAGATATGAGCCGAAAAAACTTTAAAAAATTACGATACCTGGTAGAAACGTTTCTCTCATCCTTACACTAAGGTAGTATGATGATGTCATCTGGCTGCATGGTGTTCAGGTGTTTTTTTTTCTAAGAAGTTAGTTTCTCATTAGTTATTGGACGTTAAAAACCGCGATATAAGTTTCGTTTTACGATAGTTGACAGCTGCCGTTCGTGAGTAGTTTTTATCGGGGATATAAGAAACTTCAGGAAAGAGCCAAAAGGAGACTAAACCTTCTGAAGAAGAAGAAATAAATATTTTTATTTCTCTTTTTTACTGGGCTCCACCGGAAATTCTCGACTGCGCAGACTCTGGCTGCACAATGGCGGCTAGAGAAACGGGTTTTTTGGCTTCAAAAACGTAGAACGGTGACAGGTGGAAGCACGCTGTTTATTCTATATACAGTCAATGGCGGGGACACGAACCAAACGAGTCAGACTTTGGGCTGAAATGTTGAATATTCAATGTTTGAATAACTGTTATGATCGTGTATGTACGAAAAACGTGAAAGTTTGATTTTGAGGAAAAGTGACAGCCTTAGTGACGGCTCCCCAAAGCCTGGTTTCTGCTTGATACATCTGCAAGGTCCATGTGGCTCCATGCAGGTGAATAACGTCATTTCAGCAGCAGAAAATTTCTGCGTCGCCCACCTCTAAAAAATTGTAACTGACATATGGCGACGCGGGGACAACATGGTGGCTAACCCGGAGTTTCAAGCATCTCAAGTGTGAAAAACACAGGTGTTTCTTTGATGCATCGTGCAACCATCACCGTGGTAACTGTGCGATGGCTACACCTTGTGATCACACGACAGAGAAGAGAAATAGTGGAAAAAATGATGTTTAAAGCTGTGTAAACAAAGACAGACCTCTTCTCCTCTAATAAGAGGTGAATAATGCAAGAATTTTTGATAAATTTCGTTTATTTGTTTCCACGCAACATCCAAACTGGGCTCAGTGTCAGCGGCTGCACATGCTCACTGCCACCGACCTGAGTTAGTAGCATGGCTAACAGTTGTAGCTTCGTAAACGCACCATAGACGGTAAAAGACAGCCCTGCGAGTACCAGCATCGAGTGAGAAAAACTCAAGAGCGTACACCTGACTTCCTGCGCTACATTAACCACTCAGGATAACTTCTACCAAAAAAGCCCAGGCAGACACAGACACTGATTCATGTTTTGAGCAAGATTATTCCTGTAAAAGTTAACAGGAAGTATGCAGCATTTTTTAGGAAAATGCTGCATACTTAAACCCCCCAACGCTCTCACGGTTTTCTGCTCTGTCCTACAAATATAAGCGTTGAAAGCCCCAAAAATAAAACTTCAAATAAACAAAATCGTCCAGTTTTAGTCATGATAAATCAGCTTTATCTAAACATCATGTCAATGTAGCGGCTGTTCTGCTGATGGAGCAACAAAACAGATGTTTTAGCTAAATAAAAGCATCTTCCACTTGAAGGAAATTGTACTTTTCGGGGTCTTAACGGCCTGTTTCCACCGATGTTCAATTTCTTTAGAAGGTCGACTCCAAACTTAGGTTGGACGACAGAGAGAGACAGGACAAGAGAGGTTTTTGTCGTCTTAGTGGGAAATTAGGTGCGGACAATAACGACTGTAGGCACACGTCTAGTTGTATTACTCGACAACAGTTCTTCACGGTTTCCTCTCTGAAGTAATCTTTGGGGCTCCCGGAATTAACCCGCGCTCTGAAGGTGAAATGAACATTTAAAACACACGGACGGAGACGAGCTCAACCTTTTAAGACCTATTGATGGATCCAAGAGACGCAGGAAACAAAGATTGATTTCATATCACTTTAAACTCCAATATATGGACTGGAATCGATGTAGAGCTATTATATAACCTCCTTTTATTTAAAGCTTTTAGGAGGAACAATCAACAGGCTTGAAGTTCATTACTGTGTGCAGTGAACTGTGCGGATCACTGCTTTCTGCTGATCTGCCAAGACGAGTCAGGCGGTGAATGAATAGCCAACCTCCTCCGAAATCACTCTGCTTTTAAATATAACGCCAGTTTTAACCCACAAATACACTCGTGGAGCTTTTTTACACGTGTGTGTGGGTGTGTCAGAAACACTTTGCGATTAATAAATACAAAGTAGGATGAAAACAAATGCTCACACATACTATGGCTTTTCATTTGACCAAACAATCTGTTGGGACGTTGTGTAAAACAGGTAAAAACAGAATACAGTCATTTGCAAATCCTGTTTAACCTAAATTCAAGTGAATGCACAACAAAGACAAGATAATTGTTTTTTAAAAATGTTAACTGAACGCTGAAAAAACAGCTGTTTGGATCATTCCACAGGTGAACAGGTCGATTTAAACAGGTGAGTGTCATGATTGGGTATAAAAGGAGCATCATCCCCAAAAGGCTCAGTCCCTCACCACTTTGTCAACAACTGCGTGAGCAAATAGTCCAACAGTTTAAGAACAATGTTTCTCAACTTTGTCCAACTGCAGGAATTGATGGATTTCATCATCTACAGTCCATAATATCATCAAAAGATTCAGAGAATCTGGAGAAATCTCTGCACGTAAGCAGCAAGGCCCATAACCAACATTGAATGGCCGTGACCTTTGACCCCTCAGGCGGCGCTGCATTAAAAACCCACATCATTGTGTAAAGGATATTAGCACGTGGGCTCAGGAACACTTCAGAAAACCATTGTCAGTTAACACAGTTCATCACTACATCTACAAGTGACAGTTCAAACTCTACCATGCAAAGACAAAGTCACACATCAACAACACACACAAACGCTGCAGAACTCTTTTTGGAAATCATGGACGTGGTGTCCTCCGGGCCAAAGAGGAAAAGGACAATCAGGATTGTTCTCAGCGCAAAGTTCAAAAGCAGCATCTGTGATGGTATGGGGGTGTGTTAGTGCCCCATGGCATCATGGGTAACTGTCCCAGTATCTGTGAAGGCAGCATTAATGCTGAAAGGTACAAACAGGTTTTGGAGCAACATCTGCTGCCATCCAAGACACTTTGTCTTTTTCAGGGACGTCCCTGATTATTTCAGCAAGACGATGAAACCAAGACACATTCTGCTCCTGTTACAACAGCGTGGCTCCGTAGTAGAAGGGTGCAGCTACTAGACTATTAGACTTTAACAAGTAGTTTCCTCAGTTCACAAACACGTATTGAGTGTTGTTAAAAGAAAGATGATGTTACAATATTTGCAAAAATTCAGTTGTTTTTATTCACATTTTACACAACATCCAAACCTTATTGTTGTTCTTTTACTTTTTAATAATCCTCTGGTACCTGCTCTTTGTCTCAGTGCGTCTCCATGACTCACTCCCAGCAGCAGAGCCTTCAGCAGCGTCTCGTCAGGAGAAGGTTCGGCTCTCTTCAGCCAGTAGCACGTGGCGGCCACCAGGAGGCGCAGGTGAGGCTGCAGCTTTTTCAGAGAGTCCTCAGAAACTCCCAGAGTCTCCAGCAACACCTGCAGACGGACTGATTCCTCTTCCTAAACCAATAGACAGCAGGAGGGATGTTATATTGTAGAAGTAATTTACGAACATTTACGCTGACACAAACGGTTTTGAGGCCAAACAAATCCACCAGGTTCAGATCAGACAGTGATGCTCTCACAGTTCACTGAGGTTAGTCTGGATTTCACTCTGCAATTTGCCAATACATTTTTATGAAAACTCTAAACTCTTGAACTTCGTCACAATAAAGTTTTGTGAATTTGTCTTGAGGTCAAACCTTCGCAGTCTAAGAGTGAAAAAGTAGCCTATAGATCAGAATGTTACCATCAACTTAAACTTGCTCATCTGATTGACCTTGTGGCCAGCACTTGCTTTGGGAACCAACACTTAAAGCTTCACCTTGTCCAGAGTTTGAAGCTGCAGGTTCAGAGCGACTCCACTGGCCGCAGGTTTGACCGGAAAGTCCTTCAACTGGAGTCCCTGTCTGTCCGACTCCTTCACCTGGATGTTCTCTCCTCCTCCCAGCAGCAGGTGGTAAATCACCTGGCGGATCGGCCTGGAGGTCAGGTTGGCGCTGGGTTTCTCTGCAACGTCCACGGGGCAACTGAGCGGCGCGTTGCGATGAAGCAGCACGTCCAGGATGTCTGTCGTCAGCCGAGCCTCCGTCAGAGGCAGCAAAACCCAATCAGGGACCGGACAGGTGGACATCTACAGGTAAACAGGACATCAGTNGTCTAAGAGTGAAAAAGTAGCCTATAGATCAGAATGTTACCATCAACTTAAACTTGCTCATCTGATTGACCTTGTGGCCAGCACTTGCTTTGGGAACCAACACTTAAAGCTTCACCTTGTCCAGAGTTTGAAGCTGCAGGTTCAGAGCGACTCCACTGGCCGCAGGTTTGACCGGAAAGTCCTTCAACTGGAGTCCCTGTCTGTCCGACTCCTTCACCTGGATGTTCTCTCCTCCTCCCAGCAGCAGGTGGTAAATCACCTGGCGGATCGGCCTGGAGGTCAGGTTGGCGCTGGGTTTCTCTGCAACGTCCACGGGGCAGGCGAGAGGAGAACTGTGAAGAAGCAGCACATCCAGGACGTCTGTCGTCAGCCGAGCCTCCATCAGAGGCAGCAAAACCCAATCAGGGACTGGACAGGTGGACATCTACAGGTGAACAGGACATCAGTCAGGTATCAATGTGTTTAAGGGTTGAATGTTTTTCTTTTACTGACTTGGAATGAAAACCTATGGTCAAAAAATATTTCATCACCTCTTTCATTTTTGGGAAAGGAGGCGCCACCCGGTGGATGAAGAAGTTCTTCAGGGAGCTGGGGTGGAGCTCGTACTCCTTCATCCCTTCCTCTAAGTACTTCCTCACCTCCGCTTTTCTCGCCTTGTTCAAATTTCCCACCAGCCCCAGCGCTGCCTCAAAGGCCTCCGCAGGTTTTTGAAAGTCCCTCAACCAGCGGAGCAGCCCGTCCAGGTGGTGTGGCTGCGCCCCATTGACCCCCTGAGCAAACTGGGTCCACTTTATGGGCGACTCCATCCTCTGAAGCTTCGCGTAGTCGTTTCCGGCCAAGACGGCGAAGGCTGGAAGCAGCTGAGGCTTGATTTCAAATAGGATGCAGAAGCTGGTGGAGCGGTAGAGCTTACAGGGGATGAAGCTCTGAGCGCCGCTCTTCTGCACGGCCTCCCACCGGAAGTGAGAAATAGGCAGCAGCCCCCCTGGAAGGTCAAAGATGTAGAAGTCGCTGTCGTTGGAAAGAACCGGACACTCCCATTCCTTGGCCAGGGCGGCGATCTCCTGGTCTGCCTCGCCGTAGCACACAGCCATCGGGACCTTGAGCCTCGCCAGCGTCTGTTTGAAGACGAACTTGGTGAGCTGCGGCAGAACCTGCTCCTGTTTGCTCTCCTCCGCCGCTCGATGGGCTCTCTTGATCCGCTCCACGACTCTTGACCTCACGGTTTCATCCTTCTTATGGGTGACGTCTGAGCCCCCGTCAAACAAGAAGAACGGCGAGATCTCGCAGTCTTTGAGAGCCTTGAGGAAGCTCTGGATGAGTTCCTCAAACGCAGCATACTCGCCTCCACGGATCAGGTCCAGACCTGGAGAGACGAGCACAGAAAACTCAGAACACAGACCAATTAACCCAGAGACGGGTTAACTGACTTGTTGACCAAACGTTAGCATCCCAAGCACCAACATCTTCTTCGCCAACTCGTTAAAAAAAGTAAAACTGGACTATACAATCTAATGGAAACTAGATTTCAAGAGCTGTAAATGATGTTACCTACTTTGACCACAGGGGGAGCCAGAGTAACTGTAGAAAGGTCCTCACTGGTGTGGGATTATACACTGCCAGGCCAAAAAGTGGCAGAAGTCACTGAGTCATAGGAAGGTGTCACTGGTCAAGTGGAAGGAGTCACTTAATCGCAGGTAGGTGTCACTATGCAAGTGGCAGAAGTCACTAAGTTGAAGGTAGGTGTAACTAAGCTAGTGGCAGAAGTCGCTTAATCGTAAGTAGGCGTCACTTTACAAGTGGCAGAGGTCACTAAGCCTTAGGTAGGTGTCACTGTGCAAGTGGCAGAGGTCACTAAGTTGTAGGTAGGTGTCACTGAGCTAGTGGCGGAAGTCACTGAGCCATAGGAAGGTGTCACTATGTAAGTGGCAGAAGTCAGTCAGCTGTAGGTAGGTGTCACTATGCAAAGGGCAGAAGTCATAAAGTTGAAGGAAGGTGTCACTGAGCTAGTGGCAGAAGTCACTCAGCCATAGGAAGGTGTCTCTATGCAAGGGGCAGAAGTCACTAAGTTGAAGGTAGGTGTCACTGATTAAGTGGCAGAAGTCACTTAATCACAGGTAGTTGTCACTGAGCTAGTGGCAGAAGTCACTCAGCCATAGGAAGGTGTCTCTATGCAAGGGGCAGAAGTCACTAAGTTGAAGGTAGGTGTCACTGATTAAATGGCAGAAGTCACTTAATCACAGGTAGTTGTCACTGAGCTAGTGGAAGAAGTCACTTTATCGCAGGTAGGTGTCATTGAGCAAGTGGCAGAAGTCACTGAGCCATAGGAAGGTGTCACTATGCAAGTGGTGGGAGTCACTAAGTTGTAGGTAGTTGTCACTGAGCAAGTGGCAGAAGTCATTGCATAGTAAGTAGGTGTCACTGTGCAAGTGGCAGAGGTCACTCAGCCTTAGGTAGTTGTCACTGTGCAAGTGGTGGGAGTCACTAAGTTGTAGGTAGTTGTCACTGAGCAAGTGGCAGAAGTCATTGCATAGCCATAGGTAGATCTTATTGGCCAAGTGGCAGAAGTCACCAAGTTGTAGGCATGTCACTATGTAATTGGCAGAAGTCTTTTCAAATCAATGGCTTACCATAAGTTGCTTTTGGATCTGACAGTCACACTTCTATGAAGTAAAGTATTCACTCCCTAGAAAGCACTTTAGTGCTTATTTTGGCTCAAGAGAACAGTTTCTTTTTTTCGTGTGTTTTTCAACAATGTGGTCTTGAGAAGGGTGACTGCCCCCTGGCCCCCCCTCTGTGCACACCACTGGATCTCAAATATTTATTTTAAACCTTAGCTCTGGTGACTCTGCTTAACTCTGTGAAACTCACTTGAAACTAAAAAAAAAATCAACAACAACAATATAACTCTGAAATATGCTTCTTTTTACAAATATCTGGCTCTCCTACAGCTCCATCATGTGGTGAAAGTCTAAGTACTCATTAAATCATTTTCCAAAAAATACATGGTTGAAGCCTCTTTTGTGGAGATTATCAACATTATTATAAATGCATGCGTTCAACACTTTTTATTCTTATTTTAGTCTCTTGAAACAGCAGCTGCATGAAAAACTTTCAGGACAACTATCAAGTAATAAACAAAATTCTACCTTTGATCTCAGAATTCTACCTTTGATGTCAGAATTCTACCTTTGATCTCAGAATTCTGCCTTTGATCTCAGAATTCTACCTTTGATGTCAGAATTCTGCCTTTGATCTCAGAATTCTACCTTTGATCTCAGAATTCTACCTTTGATCTCAGAATTCTGCCTTTGATCTCAAAGCGGTCTCATTAAACAGCAGCTGCATGAGGAGTTTTCACTCCAACCATCGAGTAACAAACCAAGTTTTTACTTTTCATAATTGTCTCAATATTCAGATTGTCAAATTCAGGTGGATTAATGATTGTATAGTAAATTTCCTGATCATTTAAGTTGATAAAAGGAGTTACATAAGCCAGTCACATGATGTAAGACCGAGTGGAGGAAACTTTTCTTATATTCACTTGAGTTTAAAAAATACATATTTGTCACTTTTATTAAACAAATTGAAGCTGCTGGGTTGAATTAATACAAAGAATTACACAGGTGACATTAAAGTAAGTTATTTATTCCATCTTATGAGTTTTAAATCAGACAGCAGCTGAGTTGGAGTATGTACCCAGGTTTGATTTTCTTACCTGAGCTGAAGTAAAGCAGGTAAAGAAGGTTCTGACCGTCGATCACCAGCCGCCTCTTCTTGAACTTCACGTCTCTGTAAATCCTCTGGTTTTTGTCTATAAGTGAAGCCAGACCTTGAACCCCCATCTTCAGTCTGTGTCTGTGTGAGTGTCCTGCATCAGCTCAGTGTTTTTAAAGAGTGGGATCAGTTACAGTTTCTTTAAGTTTCACTTTCCTGACATCACATCAGCAGGAACCTCAGGCTGACACAACAGCTTTATTACACCATAAACCAACAACTGGAAACTGTTTCCTAAAACACACACACAC